>NEEE01002700.1:9802-20182 GCA_002278615.1 Pogonus chalceus
TTCAGTTTAACTACAATTGATATATAATATCAATATGATGTCACGGCGAAACTAATATTCCTATCTCACTCCGCACCACACTCTATAGTGTGCAAAGATAGCAATAGTGTGACGTCACAGTAACACCAAAAACAAATTTCAAATATCTCTTAAAGTTTGTGGCGACTGTAGAAAAAATCTTGTGTGTATTTCGAGCGCAAAAGGACATTGTCGATTTCGAGAAAATGCCGCGCTTCTAAGTCGCCTGGCAACAATCTCTCAATCGACAATGTTCCACTTTGCGCTCTTAATACACAAATAACTATTTTATATAAGTTTAACCTACTAGCGGGCACGCGTAGCTTTTAAGAATCTATTGCAAATATTAGGGATTTATAAAATCAATTCATAAAAAAATTATTTATTTCTTATACCAAGACACATTATTTTTCGATTAAAAAAGATGGCCAAATCAAGTAATAAGAAATACGGGAGTTTCATCATTTGTCTGTGTTTATATCTCTTCATTTTAGGTTTAATTATTAATAGACAAATTATTTTTTGTTAAAAAGAAAACAATTTGATCATACAAATCTTAATTATATAAAATATTTGGTAGATTTAAAAATATCGCGCTTGATATAAAAGCAATTTATTTGTTTTAGAATGCATTGGTAAGGGTAGAATATTATAATTTATGTTTTTGATAAACTTATGATAAGACATTAAAGATATAAAATATTTATAATGAAACTAAATGATTTCATAATTAAAAAATTGCTGAATGGGGTCGATTTAACTCCTTGTGATTGTTTGAAGGTAAAGGAAAAATGTGTAATTTTTTTTTTAAATTGAATAATGTACTAAGTGGAGTCGATTTAATTCTTTGTAATTGCTTGAAGGCTAGAAAAATATATTAATTTTTTAAATTAAAAAAATATGTTAAATGAGGTCGATTCGACTCCTTGCGACTATTTGAAGGTAAAGGAAAATCTGTGACTTTCTTAAATTCAAAATCGATGTAATTTTTATATATAAGATTAAAGAAGTGTTTATATAAAATAGTAAATATAAAAATGAATTGAAAAACAAGAGAATAATTAACTGTCGAAAGCAGGCTTAAAACAAAGCAAAGAAATTTCAATTCAACATTTAATTATAGACTATTTAATTTAATTCAAGAAATAGTCTGAACTATAGTGACAAAGCCGGATATTTTTTCTTAACAGCAACCGGAACAAAATGATAATCAATAGGCGCAGCAAAATTAACATAAAAGTTGCCAGCGGTGGCAGAGGAGAACACGTGGACCTCCCAGAGAGGCGCGAGTATAGCGCCATTGTTGCTCAAGCGAACGGACAACAGTCAACCTACGCAAAAAGACATAACTGCGTATAAACATGCACAATATCTTAAGAATTATGAAACGAAAAAATGGTTAAACAATAACATAAATTAGACTATTTTTAATGCTTCCATTTTTGAGAAATTCTAAAGAGTATTGTTTCCTTAATGGTGTATTTCATAAAAACGGGGATATGCTTTGAATAACTCATATCTTCCAGTTACAAGATTCTTTTTATACTGCGATACTGCTATAATATAAATTATAAATGATAAATTATCTAGATTGTTGATACAAGTTTCATTAAATCATAATTGATTAAATTTTAATACGATCTACTGTTACTAAACATGATAAAGACTTATAACAAGAAATTTTATATTATAGAAACAAGCTCTAACAAGCTTATTTATAAAAACAATATAAAATTCAATTTAAGAATGTGAAATTTCAATAAATAATATAATTTAAGATAAGAATGTATTATAAATATTTAAGGAAAATCTGCTTCTAAAAATAAATATTTTATGTAGAAAAATAAAAAGCAACTTCATACAGAAATATTTTTCAATAATTTTCAGTTGCTTTTTAGGTTATGTTTAACATCGTACTAGTAAAACTATAATAATAAATACAATTCTACATGGTATGTCACCCTTAATTCAATTAATACTTATTAATAGAGTTAATAAGACATTATATGTTCTTGCAACTGTGTAAGTTTTATCTTTTATTAATAAATATATTTCATCGTTATTATTTTATGAGCACTATGATACCCTCTTACAATTGATACCATTCGTAAATTCTCAGTCAAGAATCTAACCTAACGTAACATTAATTAAATGAAACAAGATTACAAGGAACGAAGTAATAGCAAAGGGAAGAACCCCAATAGAGGACGAAATGCATGTCACCATAAATATCATCATCCTGAATTGAAGAAAAGAGGGACTCTCTATGGACAGGAAAGAAATTGGCAAAACGAAAATATTTCTAAACAAAAAATCATTATATTTATAATTAACAAATATATTTTTGCGCGAAGTACTGTTGACTTTTCATTACCACAATCACTAAACTGATTTTAAATAAATCTGCTATTGTACTAAAGATTAAAATAAAAACTTTTTAATCCTACTATCATGGTTTTATAGAATTGAATCCTATTAATGGTTTGAGTATGTCAACTAATTTTACGAATCAAAAAGTTTATATTATTGTAAATTTAAGTTTTAACAATTGAAAATCGATATTAGCAACTGAAAAAATAAGGTTATATCTAATTATTCCTTGTAAAGGTAGAGTTATAAATAAAATTTTCAAATAATATTGCAATATAACAACAATTTCCTTTGTACAAAATATAATAATAGTATGACCTCTTTTCTAAACTATATACCTTGCTGTGTATAGTGTGAATTCAATAAAATCCGTCTTTGTGATGGAAATTGAGATACCATACGTGTATCAGGTACAATATTAAAAAAAAGAACAACGGTTAAGAAATTACGTAGACGTATATTCGGTAATATGGATACTTTAAGAAAATATGTGTCTTGTTTTACATATAAATGTACAACATAGATTACACGATGCATAGGTAAACTGCTGTAGCAAACACAATTAGATAGAAAATATGTCTACGTAAAATGTTTAGTGCTATAGAATTTATCGTGTTTGCGACTAATATATATGATACCATAAAGAATTTAGATGCTACTTGGATAGTTTCGTAAATATTTGTATGCTATCAACAAGAGCAAATACAAATATGTCTTCCAAATTTTATTATATTTATACTATATGTAATTACATTTTCAAATTCATGTTTCAACGTGAATTATATATCTAATTAATTTGGGGTTAGAATATATTAAATATACACATATGTATTGTTTTAGAACCCTACTTTTTGTAGTTCTTAGTATACAAACAAAATCATGAAGTTACTATAACAGATTACTAATAAGGGAGGTCCCCCCCGACTTATTGTAGCTGAAATATTTTATTTTTTATCAAATTTCTAAAGATACAATTTTTTTTTGGGACAGAGAAACATTTTTAGGCGTTAAAAATGACTTTTTTCAAATGACCAAGCAGGTAGTGCATATTTAAAAGTTAAAACTGATTATTATTTACAAGGATTGAAAATAAAGAAAATTCAATTAAAAAATTTTCATTTATATCTAAACCAGATCAATTACAAACGAATGGACAAAAAATAGTAAATACATGTTTTTGCGTAAATTAAATAATACTTTTTTGATTGCCAAATCAGTTAAGAAAAATTTACAAATAAATATTCAGAACTGCATGAAATATTGTATGATGAAATTTATGTTGGCTAGACAAGAAAATAAAACAAATCAACATAAAAAGAAATAAAACAAAATTATACGCGAAGTATAAAAACTTTTAAAGTTGTATATTTTATTACTTTAAATAGTAATAAACTTAAACAAAAATAGATGACTGCATTACTCGTTAATTAACATCTTAATAATGTCAACTAAAACAAAAGTACGGAAGTTAATAATTTCCGATTATTTTTTGTTTTAATTGTTGTCTTAGAAGACTGATCTGAGGGTATATTATTTATATATTTAAATATATTTTAATCTAATTACATTTAATTATATATTTAGTAAATACACGTTTAAATAAAGTTTTAAATTGGATAAAAATATTTATAAAAAACTTGATTTCGTGTACACAGACAACGGCACAATAAACACATTGTTTACAAGTGATTTATCGATTTTAAACTCATTTATAACGGGTGCTGACGTTAATTCTACTGACGAATTGGTTTACTAATATCATGAACATTATTTTACGGATAACATAGTTAGTGAATTTAATGACTTGGGTATATACTTCGATGAAGGATTAACTTGCTTTAACCATGGTTATGTTACTTCAGTGGAAATTAGAATATTGTTTTCAACACAAATACCACGTCAATCACTTAAGCGTTAAATTCAGTTCGTGCACAAGTTTTCATTAGATTATTATGAAAAACTATGTTTAAGTTTCATTAAAATAAATTGAATTATAATCAGAAATGTAGTTCATTTTTACTTAGTAATATATAAAATACGGCAATCTATGTATAGTCGTCGCCACGAATCAATGTAATTACATAATAATCAGCAGATATTTTACTTCGACATACGTTATTATCTTTTTCATCTTCTTAATGCTTAGGTAATATACAACGGCTTTTTTCGGAACATATAAAACGTTTCAGATCACGAGGCGATACCATGTAAACGTACAATGATTATGCAATTACATTTCTTCGTGGCAACGACGATATATTAAATTTCTGTATTAACGTGTTTTATTAAAATTGTAAATAAGATGAAAATATAGATGAACTATTTTAAAATTCATATTTTTGTAACATTTTCAAAGTTTAAATAAATGTTTTATAAAAACTTATAACAATTAGATAGTTTAAAGTATGTTAAAAATTTATATCATGAATAATAATAATAATTATTAAATAGTTTTTAAATTAAATAGTGTGAAATTGCTTAAAATTTTGTATAATTAAGCGTCTATAGTGGTATAACAAAGTAATTTTATAACAAATTCGTTTTAATAACATAGTTGAATATAATTTATTTGAAGCATATAATGACACTATAATTTTGGCAGTTTATAGTATATTTTATAAAGTAATAAACGGTTATTATAGCAATATAAATTATAATTATACCGCTATAAAATATTAAAAAATAAAAAACAAAAAAAGGAAGATGTATTATAGAGGAAACCGTTAGACTACTATAAAATAAATAACATTTAACTAAAGAAGTCTATATAGTATATAAGAATGATTCTATATACTTATCAATGCACTAAATTCTGACAGGTGATATCAAGTTACAATAATACAGATATCAAAGCTGTCAGTTACGCAAGATGATATATCTTTCATGGTAAGTCTAAAGTGAATGTAGGAAGGTAGGAATAGAAATACACCGACACACCGGCAAGCATCAGCTTTGGTTTGAGATCAGATAAGATCAAAAGATCAAGAAGATTAATACCTCAACTCGTTACTTGGTTGAAAAATTTCACAGAAAACACGACATAACATCATTTGGTGCAACTCAGGTGAGACGAATCATATGTACTAATTAGTCTAATCAGATAATGTTACTTAAAAAATAAATTAACGCATAATATGTAGTATATTAGTGAACAACGTGACTTTAATATTTAACAGATTCCGTTAAATTAATTCGGCCATGCCTTCGTATATGTGAATGTATATTCAGGTAAGGTACCCAATTAACTTCTGACTTGTTGCCGGCTTTAAACTTTTAATAAGACACTGTTGCTTGTTATGGAAATAAAATTATCTTTTTCATTGCATTATTTTATATATACTAAAAAGAAAGCAAATCATTTCATTAATTAGATATATTTTATAATTTCGCTTCATCGATAACTTTTTCTTGTTTTAATTAGCCGTTTTTTTATATTATTCCTTCAACATTAAAATAATGATATAGAATTTTTACACTAAATCGATAAAGAAGCATTTGTGACGTCATATGTTTGACACGTGTTACGGAGAAAAATTGATTTATTTACATGTTTTTATTAAATTAATTATGTAGGAAATTTGAAAGAGTTAAGGAAAGTTTTTTTTCTTGATTTGAGACTTTGAACTGACATATTAAGTGACCCTTTAACGAAAATGAAAGATGACAGGTACATTTTAAAGTATTTAAGGAGCGGATACAGTATCATCATATTCATTGTAAAGGAAATAAAAATAATATAGACAATTGTATGTAGATTGAAAAAACTCCGCACGTATCACACATTGTATCACACTTAATTTAATTGAAAGGATAATGTCATTGTGAATGAAAGAGGGAAACAGGAACAACCAGATTTTGATCGTGACAATGGCGGTGGTGTCGGTAATACAGGGGTCACGATTACTCGGCTAATGTCACACATGAAGTGACGTAATTTCCTGTCATGAACCTTAGTACCAGATTGTAGTCTCCATACATGCAATCAAACTACAAACGGCAATTACTTTATCAACCAATTCAATTCTATAGATCAAAGGGTACGCTTAGATGCGTATCGTATGAGCGGTGCGAAGATGAGGTTATTGACTGAAATTGTGCGTATGTTATATGTATGTATGTATGTATGTATAGGTACCTTCTTTAGTCAAACGTGTACCTATTCATACTCATAATTATATACTTCTTTTCAATTTCAACCAACGCTTTACCTTATTACCTCTACTAAAGCAAATACCTATTTTATAAGGTATAATTAAATCAAAATAAATACCAGATAAATATAAAAAGAATATAATGGTAAATATTCTTCAAAAGAACTCCAGAAATAAATACGATACGCCTTTTAAATGTAAATACCTTAGTCTCATTAAAGATTTCCATTTTTTATTCTTTAATATATAATAAAATACTTACATACTTCTCAAGTCAGCAAAATTACGATAGATGTAATAACATCAACTCACCTGAAAAAAATAAAATAAAATTAGAATATATATTAAAAACAATTATTTTTAAGTTTAATTATATATAATAATATCAATTTCTCTAATTGTTATTTTTAAAATGTACGTAGAGAGATAAAGGAACGGATAAAAATAAATTATTAGTCTGGAACCAAATCTTTTCAATTTTTTTACAATTAGTTACAGAATCGATCTAAAAAAACGATTAAGACTATTTATACATGAAAATATATTATTTTTTGGTGGATTATATAAAAAGTACTTGCAGACATGTTTTTGTTATTGAAATATCATTTTTGAAGGAAAATATATTGTACTAACATAAAAGAAATTTTTTGTCTTCATTTAAAATGATAATAAATGTCATATTTATTTGATTTAAGTAGATATATTTAAAAATGGTAAGTATACATGATATGGCAATTTATTAAAATATCAAAATCAATTTGAAAATATTGTTTATATTCCCATTTATACCCACACAAGATTCAATCGTTCCAATGAAAGCAAAACATAAACTATCATACGACATAATCAACATGAAATTTTACGAGCATATTCATAAAGAAAATTATGATCCAAGTTGCATATTACATGGTTCAATTGATACTTTTTATGAATAGCAACTAGCAGCAACAACAAACAGTAACAGAAAAGGAACATTACAACAACAAACATATGTAATAGTATGTATGTCACTGGTTGGAAGGGAATTGGAGATGGAGTCAGCGTTGTAGTACGTTCGACAGCGAGACGATAAATTGTTTACGTGCGCGTGTTAAAGTACCCTAGCTACCGCGTTCAATAAAAGAGAATATAACCAATTAGAGAGACCACACAGGTAGAGTGGACAGGCGATCTTCATCGCGACTGGACTGGAACAGACACACCATGAACCAGAACCACAGGAGACGCACAATGAACAAGCTAAAGTCAAATTATTAGAATGAGATTTTAAAAACGTACTAGAAACTACAGTGGCGTACTTATTACTCTAATATATTGTAAATATAAACATATAAAAATACTTTTACAAATAAATTCCATTGCCTTAATTTCTGATGAAAACAAAAATGTAAAAAATTAGTAATGTAATCTAATGTTTTTTATTTTATTTTATAACATAAATTGTATATCAAATGAAATATGATTTCATGGAAAAAATTTAAACAAAAACGTCAATTAAATATCTATATTAATTATTAAGATATTTGAGAAAACAGAAATGTTATAAAAACAACAAAAATCTTTGATGTATAGTCTTTTTTTCCCCGCAAAATTGACCATTTTTTTTTTCAATTTAATGGAATAAATTATACAAAACTATCATAGAAAATATCTATTCTTATTATCCAGATATTTAAGATAAAATGAAATGTTAAAAATCTGCAAAAAGCTTTTTGCAATCGCCACTAATATTTTTAAATTATATTTTAATAGTTATTTGTGTATTAAGAGTGCAAAGTGGGACATTTTCGATAGTTCGCGCGGCATTCTCTTGAAATCGACAATGTCCATTTGCGCTCGAAATACACACATTTTTTCTACAGTCGCCACAATGAGTTATCCACCATAACAAAAAATAATAATTTTTACATAGCAGGAAATTTTTTAGGTTATGTAATGTACTGACAGAGCAACCATATGTCAGATTAACTTTAGAGCGGCAAAATAACATTTTGCGCTGACAAAAGAGAACGCAAAATACCTACTTTGTATAGCGACTGTAGAAAAAACAAATTATATATCAGAATAAAATTTAATTCATAACTAATACTTCAGTTTAAATATCTATCTTAGTATTTTAGATATTTGATAAAAAACAAAAAGATTAAAGGAGGAAAAATTAATAAATAAAATAAATTTTATATTTAATTTTATATAAAGGCTTTTGCTAAAATATACTATTATAAATTTATTAAAACTTTTCATTTATTTTTTGTTCATATAATAAAAATTTAACTGTTTTTTACAGAGTGCTAAACCTAAAAAATAATAGTATATTGCATCACAAGATTTCTGATGCACGAGCGAACGCAGTGAGCGAGGGCAGCAAAAGCTGAGGGATGTAATATGCTGTTAGATTCCCGTAGGGCGCAAGATATTTTTCCGTATCCTTGAAAAGATTGTTTTTAAATAAAAAAAAATAATTTTATAATGAAAAACTCATATTTTAAGAAATTGTGTCGCATTCCTATTCATAATTGAAACCATGGAAACAAGTAATAAAATAAAAAATGCATCTGTCATTTCAGAAGAATTTTTGACATATAACCTCAAACTATAAATGTCTAATTTTTTGTATTTATGATAATTTCAATATTAAATCATGCGAAAATTGAAATAAAGATCGTTTTTAAAGAAGTTTTATTAAAAATAATTAAAATTGTCAGCTTTTGCTGCCCTCGCTCTCTACGTTCGCTCGTGCATCAGAAATCTTCGGGATGTAATATGCCTTTATCTTCCCTTGTGACGCAATATACTATTTCGTAGTAAAAATTAAATTGTTTCTAAACCAAGAATAATAATAATGTTAAAATCAAAACATTTATTTAACGAACAAGCTAGATATAATCATTTCGTTATACGATACTTATCAATTGCAGTTTGAAATGAAACCAGCATATTTCCCTGATGAAAAATAAATGATAAAAAATCACGTTTGTTAGAAGTTTGAGTATATTCCCTTCGGATTAATCAGTATTGGCTGTAAACAGATTTACTGATTAAACATGAATGTCTCTATGGAATTTTAATTACACAGTGGAACATGTGACTGGGTCACATATTGTTATTTATTGATAAATAAATACTGATCAATCGTAGCTAGCTGCTTTTGCAAGTACTGTATATTGAACCGTATATAATATCTAAATGTTTTTCATATCAATTGCACCTGGTGTTAATTTAGTTCTGGAATAATTGTTAAATTAATTCTATTGTTGAAATCATATTTATTTGAATATAATATTTCTGCAGTTTTTGATACAATTATAAAACTATTTGGTGCTTGTATTTTGTTTATAAAATTCTTTTGATGTATTCCATAAAAGGTTATAGTTTATAACCTTATCATAAAGCTTATGCATCGACTGTACATAATAGTTTGACAACATAAAGTCTTAAGCTGACGGCATAAAGCCTAGATCTACATCAATAAAGAATAAAGACATTATAAAAATTAATGACCATTATTATCAAGCATATAATAAAATACTATGATTTTCAAAATAGATGCTAGACTTTTCTATTATGTATATAAGTTTTCATTGTATCTATAAATAAAATTTAATAACATCTTATTAAAATCAAATTATAAGTTAGAATAAAACGATAATTGTACCTAATAGAATAATAATATTCTTCTTCTTATGGACCTGCCAAGATCTATGTTATAACACGACAGGTAAAATTGTAATGAAATAACATCGACCACCCTGAAGAATGGTAATATACACATCAAGAAACCGTTTCTGGAAACATTGAGTATGACAACGTTGAGTAACTTGTTGTCTTCATTGAAGCACTA
>NEEE01002699.1:2265-12779 GCA_002278615.1 Pogonus chalceus
TTTTTTTTTTAGATTATCACAGAAGCATAAACCGTAAAGAAAGTGCTTGAGGAATTTTAAATTTTTTTTTTTACCACAGTCACAACACAATATATTTTTTTCTAATTTAAGGGATGAAATTTTTTATTTTAATTATTTATAATACATGAAATATTCACTAATGATTAAATCGCCGAAAAATACATCAATTATTCAAATTTGAAAATTTCCAAAAATCACACATGTACTTGAAATGTCTACGGACGCGTGTACGAAGTGACGTCGCGTCGTGCTCTGCGGGTTGCGAACAAACGACGCGATGCCCAACAGTCTAGCACAAACTGAACTGAGCTGAATTGAGCCGGGTATCCCGGCAAAATGTTGCGTCCGCGCACTCGGCGTCGCGATACCACCGTCGCCGTGCGGGTAGCCTGTCGTACGCTCTACGAACTACTCGGTAAGTGTAACGTCGAAGGGTTGTGCGTCGCGACGGCCACGTAGAAACAGCGATACACAGGGAATACGATATACGATGTGTTGCTGGGATGTATTACATTGTGTTTTTTCACTAGAATTTCGTTTTTATTTTACATATAAATGCAATAAAAACTTTTATCGTTAAGAAATACTTAAAATTTTTCAAAGATTAATAACCTATCTTTAAACAATTAGATTCTACACGCTTTTATATAAATATAAACAAACCGGAAGCAATAAACAAAGTATAAATATTAAAATGCATTTGGTATATAAACTTGTATCGTACACCAGCATCGAATAAAACCCGTACAGTAGCGTAAAACGTACGTAGAACACAGAGCAATGATCATTACAGGGTATAATTATACGACCTAACAGTTGATTGCAATTTTTCGCAAGTTGTTCAAGGAAATTAGCCACTTCTGTGTTTTTATTTGCATTTTTGTTTGCTTTGTTTATACAAATCGAATGTGGCTGAAACGAATTCGGAAATGTTTTTACATTTCAATTGGAACTATTGTTCGTTGAGTTCATTTCAAGGGGAGATTGAGTAGTTATCATCAATTCAAAATGGATTATGCCTTTTTTGTTTTTGCTTTTATTGGATGTTAATTTCATTTTTGTCAACACGGCTTTATTACACATTACTTTTAATACTTATTACAATTGTTAAGTACTTCGATTTTAATTTTTGTTTTAATATTTACCATAATTATGTTATTTTGTTGTACTAATAACATATAATTGAATATTTTATTTAATTGTTTGTTTAATATTACAAAAAATATATAAATTATTATTATTATCATTTATATCAAAAAAGAAAATATGTAAAAACTATTATCATTAAGTCTTTCAATATTAAGGGTAATTTATTTTTATTTATTCAATATTTAAAAGTGTATATAATATTTTATTAAAAAGAATGAAAAAAACTAATCGTTTATTCAGAAGTTTTATGTACAAAGAAGTGTACGGGGTTATTACCACATAATATCGCAGTAAAGAAGAAAATAACATGGGACTGTAGACTGTACACTGCAGTATAAGAGTTTGAAATACTCAATTTCATAGAAGAAAGGAAGTCAAACATATATTATTTCCAGTGCAAGCAAAGAAGTGAAAAAACAAGGCTAGCGAATAGCGATGGTCCTTCGAGGTTCCTGTAATGGTGAATATAGAATAAAAACGTTTGGGAATTGCGTCGACTCGCAACAGCACAGACGACAATGCGTGAGTGAAGTTTTACCAAAGATTTTACGACCATCAATTCAACGGAAATTTATATTTCTTTTACATATTTTACCTTAAGACCTAACTTAAACATTGAAAATAAGAATTTAAAGCGTTTTTAAATAATAATTTTTAGAACTTTAAGTTATATTTAATTCAGATTTAAATTAGCTTAAGTTGTTATTAAAACATTTCTTAATTATTTATAATAATAAGAAAAGCAATGCTGAAATATCTATAAATAACTTTGCTGGTAGTTCTCTGGAAAATGTGTTTCACAAATACAAAAATAAACTTTATTGTAAGAGGTAAGTTTTATGCAGAAAAAAAGAAAAAAAGTTTCGCTTTTAAAGTAAAAAATATAATCTGTGTTAACATATGCCAAAAGGAAGAAAAGCAAAGCAGTGTAACAATGATGAAGACACAGATTGGTTGAAGAATGCGTGATTTTAACATTAGTATTCTCTTTTGTTTTAAGACCGTTTTTTTATTGAATAGAACAGTTTATCACGAAAAAATTGACTATATTAATAAATTTATGTACATGTGTGTGTGTATGTTGGTGTTAGGAAGATAGGAGAGAAACAATTAATAGGAGTAAAAATGTAAAATATTTGAGTGTTGTGATAATGAAATAATTTTATCAGAGTTGTATTTTTTTGTGTGAAAAAGCCGTTGTAATCTATACACACAAATGCAGTTGAAATGAACTGTCATGTAGCTATGTGGGGCAGATTTATTTAGCATGGTAAAAAATCATGACAGCACGAAATGATTTCAAAATACGTGAAAAATGACGCGACGAGGCATAAAGCATTATTTCGCGTTTCATATCATACTTACGATATATTCATGAATATATTACTTGTTGTATTTGCTTTTTTATTATGCTTTGTTTTCATGTCATTCATATTGTATCCATTCATGTTATGTTGTTATTATTATTTATGTTACTATCATACTTTGCACTCCACAATGAGCTTAGATGCAGTTTTCTGTCCATTCCTCATCTCCACTAAACTATATACATTGCTTATTCATATATCCTATTTNCTTAGATGCAGTTTTCTGTCCATTCCTCATCTCCACTAAACTATATACATTGCTTATTCATATATTCTATTTATACTAAATTTTTCCTATCATAAACATATTGAAATTTGATTTTATCTTTACATAAACTAAATTAAATCAAAATTCTTCTATTTATCCTAAATGAATTTAATTTAAATGTTTAGTCTGGATATAATTTGGACAATAAAAAGCTGATGATTCATTTAAATATCTCAAGAATTTATCTATATATGGCTTTATCGATGCATTTGTAATATAATTTCCTAGAGATTTAATTATAAGAAATTATATTCAACAATAGGTCGATTTTTGGAAAAAAAGTAAGATAATAAAACAGAATCTTCTTTCAATCTCAGATATATGCACTTTTTATGCAAATTTTTAAACTTTATATAAGAATTTGTACAATGGAATATAAAAACAAGGCTCTATATTCTATATTTTGTGAATTTCTTAAGAACTAAAATAAATATTAAAATAAACTTTTCTGCAATATATTTGGCATAAAATTTGTTTTGGTTTTATATGTATCTAAAGGAAGAAAAAATCTCTAAATTGATTTTGATATTAAAACAAACTCTTTAGCATTACATTTGTGAAAATATTTTAAAAGAACTAAAAATTTAATATACTTATATGGATTTAAATAAATTTTAATGTATTTATTTTTATACATTAACGTTATTACTCAGTTAATTGAATATTAAATTGTCCTGCTTTGTTATAATTTTTAAGCGTTCAACATGTGTTTTTAAATTTTAATGTAGTTAAATGTGTTTTATAAAATATTTAAATATTTGTTTCGATCAATGTTTTTTAATTTATTTTGTAATTTGAATTGATGTACAAACTTTTATTGGTAATTGTGGTAAAATTTAAGTTTATGTAGATGGATATTTGATATTAGTGGCATGTTAATTAAAATAAAAAGTTTGAATTTGTTGAATAAAGTTTATGTATAGTGGATACATATAAATGAATATTGAAAATAGTTGTGAAACTAATACGATATGTAGCCTCATCAGGAAAATGATTATCTAGTAGAATAAAAATACTAGAACGTTGTTTGCTTGTTTAGTTTGGGAGGAAATAGATAGAATTTCCCATTACCTTCATCAGTGTGTGGTTATAACAGTTGGTTGTGCGGGGTGATTGCGGGGACGATAGCGGGTGTCACTGTACAAACAAAGCGGCACTGCAACTGGCAACATCATCACCTTTCATTAATGCCTTGATCTATAGGGCTTGCAATCCCATCTTATAGCTGGGTACACAAGCGATATGTGAGAGCAAACATTCCAAACTATGCCGAATAACCACCAGCGAACGACGAACGAGCGACAATATGCTATGAACTTGAGTAACGAGTACAACTTTGGATCTGCACAATATAGATGGTGTCTCTCAATTTCTCATCCAATAATACTATCCAATTATCCTCATACCCATACTATTACCTATTACATAATCAGCTTTAACATATCACTTGTTCTTTTTATCAAATTAATAAGTCAAGTACTGGGATGGTTTCAAAAACTCCAAGAGCATTTCGACTAATCTCTTCTACTTACCAGCCTCATATTAGTTTAATGAAGAATAAGGAAAGAAATAAAACATTTCTTAGATAGTAAGGCTCTCTCTCTCAAATATATATTTAGCTTTTTCGAAACTTCAATTCACAAGGATTAGCTATTTAGGTTCATCTTAGATTATTTGATAATTTTCATATAAAAGTTATAGTTTTCGTAAAAAAAAATTATTATAAAACCCAAAGGACATAGCAAAGGTTATCTATTTTTGAACTTTTAAAAACTTTCTCCACATATTCCCGATTTAAGTCCAATTTAAGGAGATTCCTTATTTATACAGGGAATATGTTGCAATTGTTTTTAATTGAATCAGAAAAGGAAATCTTTGAATTTTTTTATGTTAAATATTTATTTTTTTTGATAATTACAACAGTTTAAGTTTTATATTTTTACCAGAAATTGCAGATTATAATGCAGTCAATATTAGATTTTGAGGAAATTCTTTCCTGTTCCTGTAAAGGTCAAGAAAAATTTGTGAACTAACAATATTTCTTGTTATTTTGCAGGAAATAAATTTATTTAAATTTAAAAAAATTATAAATTTTTAGAAGGGTTGAATAATTTTTTAAAAACATAGTGATACACCATCTAGTTATAAAATATTCTGATGTGAGTAGTTCCAGGGATTGGTAACGTTACCCGCCTAGAATTAATGAACATGCCCCAAAAGTTAATTACTACGGAGACTAATTGAAAAACGTGTGCTGAAAAAAAAAACGCTGTCTTCCTTCCAGTCTAGCGTTTGATATTAATCATAGGAAAACTACGAAAATATCTGCATGCAGGAACATTCAATACTCTAGTGATAAATCAATATATATTAATTGTTTGAAGCTCATCTGCCAGTTTTGCGAACTCAAAAAATTTAGATATTCAATATTTTAAATATATAGCTCTTAATTTATTAGTTGTTACTTAAAGTCTATATTTTATCGTATGTCGTTAGAATATAAAATAAAAGCATGATAAGTTTTACGACGCTATGTAAAACATATAAAATAATAAATAATATAAAATTGTTAAGTATATAATAAAATTTAACGAGCAGAAGTGATTCATAATAATATATCTGTGGTAATATTCAAATATGATCCTAGCGAAAATTGTGAAATCATTTAAATACCATTTGCAGAATTAGGGTAGGCGAAATCAGTGCTTGACGCTATTATCGCAACGAACCACTGTCTGAGCGTATGTAACAAATTCTGTAGTGAACATGCGATAAAGGACCAGATAATCCTCCAGCATCCTAAATCAAATCACCGAGCAAGTATGTAAAATCTCCATTAATCTGGCTGGGGTTTCTCCACAGACCACTGTATAACGTAGCCCTGGACCTACATATATTTTACCGCAAATATTTGTTTCATACATGTTCTATACGTATAGTTATTTTAACAACAAAATTACATATTTTTAACTTTATTCTATTGTAGAATTGCAAGCGAAACAAAAATTTATGATTTCCTTTGCAATAAATATTCCTTAATAGTATAAAAACTTAATAATACATTGATTTCTTAAAATAAAACCAAAAATTAATGCAAATATCCAATCCAAAATATGGTCATCATTATCCCTATGTAAAACATAGGAAAAATGAACTGTCAGTTCTATAAATTAAATTTAAATTTTAAGAAAAACTATAATATACACAAGAAACTACGTAAAATTCTGAACATATTTTATTAAAGAATTTTTTTCGTACGTTGCTTTATTGTTGAAATATTAGCAAAAAACGAAAACGATAGCTTTAAGAAACTGTCGAAAGATGGTGCCAGATATCTCATATGAAATATCGTCCTATACCAAATACATTGGAATGTTTAACATTGTTTAAAACAATAATAAAATAATTGTTTATATAATATTTTGTATTTAATCTTTTATTTATAATAAATTTACCAGTTTAAGCCAAATTTAAAATTAAATACGAAAATTTTCAATAAAAAATTTTGTGTAATTTTTTTTTACATTAAAAAATGCAGAAAAATTCAACGATTATTTTGATATATAACTTATATATTTTTAATAAAGGGAAAAGGGTCAAATTAAATAAAACTTACAATAAAATTTGTACATTGACATTGAAAATACTAAACGTGAAATTTGAACCGCCCACATCTCTTTGTACCGCCCCGTTTAATTGCGAATTGTTTATATTTTTATATTTAGATGAAATAATTAAGCAAATTTCTTGAATCAATAATAATAATATATAAAAATCTTATTTATATGTATGTATATTTTCCTATAGAATATTCAGTAGAGAAAAAATAAAATAGTGTCTAATCTATTGCTGGCAAGAGTAACAAAATACATTTTCACACAGTAGTTTATTCGAAACCGGAGACAAGGAGACAGATCCTGTAGGAACCAGCGATTCGGTTGTGGGTCCGGCTGTGGGTGTTAGTAATCCTGAGGAGTGTCCAGTGTTTACACTAGCACCCTCGCATAAGTTATTCGCTGTGGTCCGGGACAAGAGATGTGAAGACGTAAAGAGTTGGGCTTTCGAAGCGAGTTTGCTGTTTCGCCATAGATATTAAACCAATTAAATTACTATTCTTTAATTATTCTAGTTTTTAAATAGAACTAAAAACTTTTCTTGAGCATATAAGATAACTTGTTAACTATAATTTATTTTAATGGCAAATAAAAACATGAAATGAAGTGAACCCTTAAGTTAGGATGATTACTCATAAATATATAATTCAGAAAATGATGTTCTCTTTCATTTGCATGGAGTTTGAACGTTAAGGGTAATAAAATAATACAGGTCTATGGTCCAGCATCTGAGAGAACCGTGATTTGGTCGAGGTATAAATGATCTCCCATTTCCGAAGGAGCAGCACTTGGCCACGTTGAACGGGACAGCGGAACAGAACCACAAGACCAACTGTGCAAACAACGGAACGGATAGGATGTAGTAAGACGCGTGTGCGGGAACCTCATACCATTCAATTCGGACCTCAGTCTTACGACAACGACGGGTTCCTTTGTTAACTATGTCAAATCAATTATTAGTGGGATGAATGTGGCATTCAAGATCTTTAATACCTTGCAAATTTGCCAAAACTTTGGACGGGTTGGTCATTAAAGAACCAACATTATCGATGGATGAAATTACTCCATATTTAATGCAAATTTCAATTGTTCTATTAATATCAATACTATACAGTTAAAAAATATTAACCGTTATATTTTGAAACTAATAACTTGTACGGCTTTTATTTGCAAAACATTGCAATCATTCATTACAAACACGCAAAGAAAAATATTCCGTCTTATAATATTTTATGGAAATTAAGACCAGTAAAGAATTACAGGCAATTGAGTAATTATACGTTTTTGTATCCTGTCAGCCCGTAAAATTACTTACAAATTTCGTGGTACAAAGTAAAATATGAAGATATTATTATTTCTTAATAAAGACATTTTAAACTTAATTAAAATTTTAAATTATTCCTTCAATGTATAGAAAATATGATATATCAATTGATCTGAATAAATTTTCCGTAAAAGAAAAATAAATATTTGCATTGTAAACGTAATTTGAAATGTCTTTCTTAAACTTACATCAGATTTGCAATCAATATGATGGTTGCAACTGACAGAACAATAGTGCATTATATTATCGGATTTTTTGGGGTTACGGCTGACCTGTTTCCATGTACGATGACATTTTCTAAAGCGCACGTTCAATTTTATTCTATAGTACAAGAATCAAGACAAATAATTTATTATAATAATGTTTATAAGACAATTAAAATAAAGGAGAATATAAAGAGAAAAAGAAATCAAGCATCTATTGATTTGAACGGATACAAACGCCACTAGTTATCATATGAACAAAAGAGGGAATGGAATCCTTTTATCAGTCCAGTGGACAAATTGACAGTACGACAATTCTAAGGCTTATGCGTTCTTTGCAGAAGGGAAGTACAAATGTAATGCGATGCGACAATGACCCTTAGATACACGCTTGTTTGAAGCCACTATAGATTCGCGGCAGGACATGATGTTGTAATCCCCCCGTTCGATTTTCTTGTACGAGCGCATCTTGTCACGTTTTTTGATTCTTTCTACCGTTCTTCAAGTATTCCATTACCGATAAAACTAAACAGCTAAAACACTTCATCAGTTACACTAAAAATTACTTTTACTATTAGGCCTACTTTAAATATAATTCCCAAACTGATAAATTAATTTGTTTATAAGATATAGTTAAATTTAGTTAAGTTTTCTTTGAAATCTTTCTTAAATAATCTAAGGAAATATTCTCTTCATCATCGATGCTATATTGTTGGTACAGATTGCAATATCAATTTGCTATGTCTACAGATATCAGTCTTTTATTCTTGAGCGAAGGATCGTTTCAGTTTTATCACCAATGTTTCATCACCGTTTACAACAATGCATTTTTATCTTTCATGTTATCCAGTGGTTTAACGACCCATGCTGGACACTGTACTTATCGGATATATTAATTACTAAAGATGAAAAGTGGTCTCATAAAAATTTATTTTATGTTTCTTTAAGCGCTCTTGTTGGAAGTGTACTATGCAATTTGTTGTCAAATAATTTATTAAATTAAACTATAAAAATATTCTAAAGGAAAATCATGTGATGATTACTTCAGACTTTTTATCTTATTTATCTGTAAATCACTTTGTGTCCTGTTCCTTTGCAACATCTTATCCCGGATATTGTGAAGGTAAAAATGTCCTGAAAAGTGAAGTAGGGAGAAGTTAGATCGACAGCAAGGAGTGTTCTGAATCACCACACAATCAAGAGGGATTTGAGACAGTTTACAGAAGTGCGTTTCCTGGAGATTCATTCTTCAATACATCTAATGCTCTAATCATATTTGGAACTATTTGAAATTTTCGTAATAACGATATATTAAGGTATTCAACGAAAAAATCAGACTAAATATAACATTTGTTAAGGGTTTGACGGGTGGTTATGAAAATGAAAGGGATGAGAAATGAAAATAGACATGGGAACGCACCAGTCCTGACAGGATATTAGCAAATGGAAATGAATCAAGTAGGAAACTGCTTGCTTAACGCCCGGCGTCACAAGGGAGTGGTTATGCATGCGAAATCATTACAAAAATCTACTTTTTCTACCTTCATATTTATATATCAGAATTATAATTGATTTTTTTTATTCATATCATTTAAATTATTCCATTATTCATGTTCTCAAAATTAAATAAACTAATTATTAATTTAAACTAGAACGAATACAAAATCTACCCATTATCTTACTTTTCTTCCACATTGACTTTAACTAATTAAAATAGTAAATATCTTGGTTAATTATAGATAAGATTATCGAATAAATACGGAATATATTATAATGTTGATAGAAACGTATTAATAATAGTCTATAAATAAGGTTAACGGTTAAAATAATGAATTTAATATTCGTGAAGATGAATATACGTTGCGTCAAAAAGTTCATAAACTTAGTTGATATATATTTGCGTTCATGGTGACAGTTGGAGCTTATAAATTTGTTCCCATTTCGTGTGCAATAAAGTAAGAGAGTGAAACTTATAAAATATTTAAACAAGAATTGTAAATTTCTCCCCGGTAGTATATATCAATAAAGGTAGGTATATTCAAAACTAGAGCAGTAGTTGTTGTAGTTTCAGTTTCGGAAGAAAGGTAACTGCTGTACGTACGTATATATGGGTTTTGTTGTAACCATTGCCATTACGAACCTAAACAATCCATTAATATATCTGGTGTTCACAACACGCAATGTGCATACTACCAAAGAGATTTCTAATGGAACTGCTACTAATGGGATCCTATGCTATTATGCTTTTCCTTCATTTCATTATTTTGACGTTTATAAACATTAATGCTGTACCCCGCTCAACAACTGAACCCTCAATTCCATTTTATATAAAACATATTCGATGTTTACTATTTTATTGATTTTCAAACGATTCTAAATTGAAAGGCTTATCAATTAAAACATTAAATTTATCTATAGTTTACCCCTTCAAATTCTTTCAATATTTAAAATATTTTAATTAATTTTATTAAAACTGTATTCAATGTGTAAAATTATACGTAGAATTGGTTGGCACTATTTAATTTTTAATATATTTATTAAGTATTTCTGTAAAATATGAAAAAAATT
>NEEE01002708.1:0-12488 GCA_002278615.1 Pogonus chalceus
TTATATTATATTTCCTAAAATTTTTTATTGAATATAATGAAAAATAAAAATATTTTTGTTTAATATTTTGATAGTTTAAAGTTTAAACAACTAAATGTATAATTCTCAAATTAATATAAGAACGCAAATATCACAATGATATTTCAATGAAATTTTACATTATTACCGTATATTAAAAAATGTTAATAATAAAAATTATCGGGATAATAATATTCCATATTATTAATATTATATGCAGTATAAAGAACTTTTAAACGTATAAAACTGTTAAAATTTTGAATTAAATATGTCTTTTGAAGTGACAGCTATGTTTAATGACAATAACCAATAAACAAAAAGTATTATAAGTATATAAAAAATGTATTTCTAAATGATTTTTATATTCCTTAATAAAGAATTTCATAAATTTAATGCACATTAAATATGAAAGCATATAGCATGGTCTAACTCATTTAACAATACGTGTATGCGTGTAGTCTTCAGCATAATGAATTTTTAATAAAGGGTTGACTTTGAAATATGTTTTTATGACACATTCTTTATAACATTTTTACATTAATTTGAATAATTGAAATATTACCACTAATTAAATTCAGAAATTCCATTAACACATCATAATATTAAAAAAAAAAAGAATCAGAAAAAAGAACAGTGATATTAAATGAAAGGAAAATCAAGACTAATTGTTAAGTTGACATACCTAACGCATAAAAAATTCCAAATGTTATAATTTTTATGCAGACACACGAGTAATATCTGCGCAAATAGGAAGTAGACGTATGAAATTAGTGGGCTTTGTTTTGTCGCAAATGTAACATATTACACATAGACACACCTATATGTTAGTTTCGTTACAATATGCTTTAGGGTATTTTGTCATTTTCGTGAATAAAATCGAAGTAAAAGTGATCAAATTTGACGTGAAGGTCCATGACCTTGAAGGTCAAATATTTAGTATAAAACTGGCGCATTCAGTTGCTAAAATCATAGTCTACCTGACCAGTCGACAATCTTAAATCTACAAACATGAACGCTTTCGTAAGTTTATTTTATTATTGTTTTAATTTTGTTGTTTATTAATATTTTATTCTTCTAGACCGCTGTTGTTCTCTGCTTGGCTGTTGCCACAGCTTCCGCCAGCCATCTCGGCTATGCTGTTCTTGGCCACCACGAAGCCCATATCCCATCCGGAAGCGTAGCTGTAGGTCATGATGGCGCTGTCATCGCTGGACCTTCCGGATCCGTCAAAACTAACAACGGTCTCTGGGGACATGGTGCTGGAGCTCAAATCAGTGGACCAGCTGGAGATGTTGCCACCCATGGAGGACATGCCCGTCTTGCTGGACCTGGACACGAACACCACGGACACGCTGTTGTTGCCGCCGTCCCAGCCATCCATGCTGCTCCAGCTTGGGGACACCATGCCGCTGTTGTTGCTGCACCAGCCACCCACACCGCCGTAGTTGGACCAAGTGCTCATGCTACCATTGTTGGACCAAGTGCCCATGCTACCGTTGTCGCTCCAGCTGTTGCCCACTCCGCTGTTGTAGCTGCCCCAGCCTGGGGACACCATGCCGCCGTTGTTGCCGCCCCAGCCTGGGGACACCACGGTGTTATTGCCCATGGTCTTGTTGCTCATGGTCATCATGGATGGTAATTTGGATATTAAATAAATAACCTGCCTGGAGTCTTTAAGTTTATGCGTTTTTGTAAATACTGTAAATATACATCGATTATTTATATATAAACAATGTATATTTGTTTTTAACCAAATAAATATTGTGTTTCATTTTATAGATGATTTTGTTTTATTTACTTCTTTAAAGGACATTAATTATATTATTGCCTTAAGTATCCTCATATTTTTATCCAATACATTTCAGCTTAATACGATTAATATAACTTCAATTCTTTTATTCCTTGTATAATTTCAAACAATTTATAAAAAAAAGTCGATCTTTAAATATCGCTGCTGCATAAGCCGTATATCATAAATAAATACATACGTATCTGTATTTCACATATTAAATAAGATATTTAGTATCATAATTTCGTCATAAATATTCAGTAAATTATAAAAATAGATTCAATGTAAAATTATTGAATAACATATTACATAATCATGTTATTAACATAATAATAATAAACGGCGCAATGGTCGCGGGGAAAAGTTTTTTATGATACTACAGAACTAATGTAGGTATTATATTGGTTCATATCTCGCATTACTATCAAGCGAGATTTTTTATAAATTAAAAAAAAAAGCTTCACTTTTAAACGGAAAGTGCAAGAAGTGTCCCTTGCTGATATTATTCTACTTTAAATATGATATTCTACACTCAAATCTAAAAGACACGTATTTTTTATCGGCAGAATAACATATTTAAAGGGTAAAATCGTCTTTCAAAGTAGATTTTAAAGAAGGGTGATTCTTAGGTTCCAAAGACTTGCAATTGTTACAACCAATCGAATTAATGGCATAAAAATCGTCTTAAAAATAATGAAAAATGTATATGATGGCATATCCAAGAGATTATAGAAACAAAAGGTCTATGGGTTGAAAGATTGACTATCACTGGCGTTTAATTGATTTCAACGGTAATTTAAACTAAAAATAATATAAGGATAAATGTTTCTTGGTATTTTTTAACATAATAAGGGGTAAACTATTTTTTTAAATAAGTAATGTTTGATTCTCAACGGATTTTTTCCGTAGAATTTATTTTACCATCAACTTTAAGGGACGATTTCAACCTTTTAATATGTTTTCTCGTGCAGATAAAAAGTAAAAATGCGTCTCTTAGATTTAAGTGAAGAATATAATATTTAAAGTTTAATGAATGGGACAACAATAATTAAAACTGCGATTCGGTGAAGGGTACAGAGAGAACTGTATAGAAACAAATATTAAAGGGGTATTAATATGGAGTAAGTATAAAAAAATAATTCAAGAAAGAAACACATTATAATAAATGTTATCTTAAAATGGGGTGTGCATCTAGAGCAGTGATAGCGAATCTTCTTGAGACGTTGGTTTAATTTTGTTTCATCATATTTGTTTAATAGCCCATGAGTTACTAAGAAACTTGGAAGGAGAAAGGGGGCAATAAAAAGAGTCTATTATTTTTTTTATGATATAAAAAATAAGTTTGCAAAACTCAACGCGTGGATCATTTAAAATGCCTTCATAGGTCACTGTTTGATCTGCAGGTCATAGGGTTGACATCACTAATCTAGGAGATGTTGTAGTTCTGCAATACCTATAGATGAGATATGCGACTATAATATCCATTGTCTTTAATTTTATAAAACTTATATTTAAATTTGTATTTCATTGTTTTATTTTTTTATTGTAAATTCAATAGTTAACTGTCATAAAACTGAAAAAATGTAATTTTTTAATTAGTAAATATTTATATTAAAAAATAGGAGTTTAATTAATTGAAATAAAGTTGAGATTGTTGCATTATTGAATAAAATGTTTATCTTTCGAAATAATTTTATATTTATACCTTTCATTGATTATATTTGTATTTCAGTTATATTTATTAATTATTTTTCATTTATTAATTATTTAAAAATTCATTTTCTATCAAATAATTCTTTTTCTTTTAGATTCATAACAGAAAAATTATTTTTTAAGATTCATTATGTTACCTTCACAAAAAAATAATCGTCGTCTAAAATTTGTTTATAAAATTAAGTATTAAAAATTGTTTGTATAATAAAAGACAGCAGAAACTTATTAATATTTATTTATATTAATAAGTTCTTAAGTATAATTACAATTCGACAATAATAATAACAATTATTAGAGCAACAAATCATAAACAGGATCAGTTAGCGAATTAATTGCCAACACAGCCTTCAAATAGTATTTTGATATGTGTTTCTAACTACAGCTATTATTAATTAATTTACATACACAAACATACGTGTAACAAATAAGTTTTTTTATGAATTATCTAATAAGTAAAATATTTAAAGCAATAAAAAATAAACCAATTACAATCATGACAAACAGATTTGTAAAAGTAGGAACTATTCTTTTTGTTGGAATTCGATACTGTGTAACATGTTGCAAATATAATATTGACTAAGGTTATTCGTTCAAGTGAACAGTTACTAAAAGCGACATTTATTTTACGCAAGTACTCGTAAAAGCGAAGGTTGAATTTGTGGCTATATAAACTAGGGTGTTAAACTGACAAAATATCACAGTTTACTTTGACTGCAATCAACCAACTACTCACTCAAAATGAAAATATTCGTAAGTATTCAATTATTTTTCTTTTTGTTTTCTGTTTAAATTTTGAATTTTAAATATAATGAAATGTTTTTTTTTAAAGGTTGCTCTTCTCTGCATGGCCGTCGCTGCCTCCGCTAGCCATATTGGTTTGTGGGGACATGGACACCACCACGTTCCATCTGGAAGTGTAGCTGTTGGTCACGATGGTGCTGTGATTGCTGGACCTTCTGGATCCGTAAAAACTAACAATGGTCTCCATGGGCATGCTGGTGCTCAACTCTCTGGACCCGCTGGAGATGTTGCCACTCATGGAGGACATGCTCATCTTGCTGGACCTGGAATCGGACACCATGGACACGCTGCTGTTGTCGTAGCTGCTCCAGTCTGGGGACATGGTGCTTGGGGACATGGTGCCTGGGGTAACGGTGCCTGGGGCTCTGGTGCCTGGGGTGGTCATGGTGCCGTTATCGCTCATGGTCTTGTTGGACATGGCCATCATGGCTGGTAAACCAAACTTAAGGAATAAAACACCCACCTGCATTCTCAAGGATAATTGACCTTTGTACATTTTTGTATATAGTAGCTTTAAGTTAAAAGTCTGATGTGTATAAAAGCAAATTTTAATAAATGTTCTGAACATTTAAATAATTTCTTTTTCTTTAGATTCCTTTCCCAAAAATAATAGCAATAAATAAACTAAATTAATTTGTAATCATGAAGGACCTTAAGCAGCAGTGGTAGTATAAACTCTTAGCTTAACTAGAAAACATACTACCTCTAAAACTCAAAGTTTTTCAAATCAATTTTAAAGTTTCATACCCTTGATAATTTCAATAACATTTAATACAAATATATCTTGTATATACAAGTGTTTATAAATTCGTTTGATCAATAATAGTATTTAAACTAAAATAAATATCAACGAATTCAACAAGCGGAAGCTACTATAAAAAATATTCTAAAAATAAATTATATGTAAATACAACAAACAGTAAAACAAAAACAAATTAACAATAATTTATTTGAATTATATTTAAATGTATTAATTATTATGCGATAAATTTTAATTTATTCTTGTTATTTCAAAATTACAATAATGCCGAAAGTTATGATACAAATAAATTTGTTTTTACCTAGTTACATAAAATTCATTGTATTTTATAAATAAAATTATGCATATATAAATTTCATTAATGTAAACTATGTTTAATATTGGTTTAAAAAAAATTTAAATGAGATTTTGTTATTTTAAACTTATATTCTGAACAAATTGACCTAATTATTATTATATATAATATTCTGGAAATACTAATAAACTTTATTCTCTTTTAAGGTTATTAAAACTTGTAATTTACGAGTTATTACAAGAAAAATCCTGTATTAATATAATAACGCTATTCTACCGTAATATAAAATGGTTCATTAACGAGTTCTGGTATAAGAAATTAATTTCATGATTCGTTACGGTTCGATTCCTAAATTTTTTGGTTTTTCTATAAAACTTTTAATATATGTATCATAAAAATATATTTTGCTTTTAAGAAATACATTAGTAATAAAAACTAGCTTTTAACTAAATAAAAATAAATATAATGCTTTAGAAACAATTAGATTCTATTTTAAAACGGTTAAAAGTGAATCATTAACCAAGTTAAATAAAAAGATCTGTTTAGCCGGACTAAACTTCAACAATTCAATTAAACAAAAAACAGCGAAATTCCCATGACAGTTAAAATCAAAGTAACAATATAAACAGAAGAACAAACGAAAGAAAATCTGAAATCATCAGATTCAAAGCAAGTAAAAAAATCAAATAAAATATGTAAAATTCACAGTAATTAGTTATTATTAATAAATTTAATAATATCTAAATGCATTTTAGAAATAAAATAATAATTTAATTAGATCAAAAAGATTAAATTTTTAATATTTGCAGATAAGATTGTATTGTTTACTTTTATGTACGAACTTATTGTATTTCAAAATTACTTGTAAATTTATCGTTCAAATTCTAAATATGCAATGTATACTTTTTTGTATCGTATAAAAATTTATAATTTTTATTTATTTCTTTCCGAATTCAAATAATTTTATTTTTAAACTATTGATATAGGTCAAACGCTTTTAAAAAACAATTTTTAGAAAATCAAATTTGATTTAAATTATGCAAAAAAATTTATACCAATAAAAAAACACTGCTCTCTTGTTTTTTGTTGTACATAACAAAACATCAAAATGTTTTGATATGATTTTATATATTTTTGGGATTAGTTAATTCAAAATTATATTTTTGTAAAATGTTTTCACGATAATTCAAAAACTGTTTTACTAAGCATTTATTCAAACAAAAAATTGACTACTAATAATTAAATTTAGAGTAGTATTATCAATAAACGTTATTATTTTTTAATTGTAAGCTTCTAAATGAAGAAAATTTCAAAAAATAAGTTATTTTATTGATAAAAAAACCTTAAATATCTTCTCTCAGGGATTTAGATAGTTTAATCAAATTATTTTCAATTTAATAATGTGTTGTTGGCACGTAGCTCTTTCGAAATGAAACAATTTTAATAATAAGCACATTAAATTGCTTAAACATATAAGGAAATATATGTATAAATTTCGATAGTGCAAAGTCACGGACGATAGAAAAACTATTTTTAAGGTTACTTTTAAAAGTGAAGAAAACGTAAAAGTGTTCAATATTTGCGCAAGGGCCAATAATTTGAAGGCCACTGTGTTTAGTATATATACCAAAATATTCTTCAATTGAATCATAGTCCACTGCTCTAGTTGACCATTACTAAACCTCAAAAATGAAAGTATTCGTAAGTATTATAATTATTTGGTAATTTATTTTGGAGTTATTGATTTTGTATGTATTTTTTAGGCTGTTGTCTTGTGCTTGGCTGTAGCCGCCTCTGCTAGCCATATTGGCTTGTGGGGACATGGACACCACCACATTGCTTCCGGCAGCGTAGCTGTTGGCCACGATGGCGCTGTCATCGCTGGACCATCAGGTTCCGTCAAAACCAACAATGGTCTCTGGGGACATGGTGCTGGTGCCCAAATCAGTGGACCAGCTGGAGATGTTGCCACCCATGGAGGACATGCCCGTCTTGCTGGACCTGGACACGAACACCACGGACACGCTATTGTTGCCGCCGTACCAGCAGTCCATGCTGTACATGCCGTCCACGCCGCCCCAGTAGCCGTTGTTGCTGCCCCAGCTTGGGGACATGGTGCCTGGGGAAACGGTGCCTGGGGTAACGGTGCCTGGGGCTCCGGTGCCTGGGGTGGTCATGGTGCCGTAGTTGCCCATGGTCTTGTTGCTCATGGTCATCATGGATGGTAAGGCTCAACAATAAGCGTTAAACGATACCTCACTCTGTATATATAACTCTTGTATCCATATTTTGTATATATTATACTTGTAAATTGTATATATTTTTATAAATTATATATTGTATGTAAAATGTTGGCAGAATAAATTCCGTGAGTATTTAAACCTATTTGTATATTTTGTACATATTTACTCACCATAATTCCTATATGCATATTGTTAGTCAAAACAAACCATTTTAATATAATATTAAATTAATTCAAATTTATATTTCAAACTCTACTGAATTTATTAATTTACTAATTCAAATGTAAATTTGTTCAAAATCTTTTAAAAACCAAATCAATACTTT
This sequence comes from Pogonus chalceus, assembly GCA_002278615.1. Taxonomy (NCBI): domain Eukaryota; kingdom Metazoa; phylum Arthropoda; class Insecta; order Coleoptera; family Carabidae; genus Pogonus; species Pogonus chalceus. The sequence goes on from NEEE01002708.1 coordinate 7,945, forward strand.
ACTAAATTATAAACAAATTTAAATTTTGAAAGTACTTGGTCTATCTTAAATCTAAAACACAAATGCAGAAACTGCAAATGTTTCCAAGTATAAATAATATAGATCAAAATAAAAATTCTTTCATGTTCATTTGAAGTGAATTACAAGGTGAACTATATAAGAAATTTAAAACTCTATTACCATAAAAACGGAATTAATATATTCGATTTTGTAATTACAGTTATAATTTATATTTATTTCATGAGTAACAACATGGGCGTAGCATTTACTTTTTGTTTAATTATTTAATATTATAATTCATTTAAAAAAAAAAAGGTTTTTTTTGGTATATTTTTACTGTTTTAAATTAAGTTTATAAATACTTTTATATAAAAACAATTTAAAACGATCAAAAACTAATTTAATTTAAATTAATATTTTATAAGTAAAATATATTTTGAATGTATCTACTAATTTAGTAGCAAATATTTAGGATATATGTATATAATTATAATAAAATAAATATTATAATATGAACGAATTTCATCGTGCATATATCGAATATAACATGGCTAATTCAATTAATTATTCAAATTTGTAGTACAGAGCTTCATTAATAAATTATTTCCAATATTATTCGATACGGAAAACATGTACTTTAGTTTGTCCAACTGACCAAATTATTCGAGTTACATGTGAAAATTTCAATTGTTTGTTAGTACATTTATTTTTGGTAGCGAATTTCAATTGTTTTATTAATACTATTCAAACATTGCACCATTGTTATTTAATATATTTCTTATTTGTTATTTATTGCTTACTTAACTGTTGATTTTTTTATGGGCAGGAAATTTTTAATAAGTTATCTTTTTATGATATTGTTTTTGATTTAAAAATTGATGTTATATTGAAAAAGTTTAATACTTATTAATTATTGAGACTATTTATTAAAGTCTTATCGAATTACGGCTTTTGATTATAATGATTTGCGTTTGAGTAATACATTTGAAGAGAAATTAATACTATATAAAAATTTTAGATGAATAAACAATTAATATTAGAATATAAACAAAGATATTGGTTTCTCTTTCTACTTGAAATAACTAAAAATCCAATAATAGTTTTAAAATTTAATGAATATTTTGTAGATTATATTATGTTTTCATTTTATTTTATGATATTGGAGCATTATGAATCATTCTTGTATATTGCATTGGCCCCTTCTCAATAAATTTTTGGGATACGTTACTTATAACCCTTATACCCTTATAAGTCAACAATGGCTTTATAAAAAATTTAAAGTGAGAGATAAGTTCTAACATGTAACAAAAAAAGTAAATAAAACAAATATTTGAAAAAAACTTAGTACGGAAATAAGACTGTGTTAGTGATTTCATAGTTTTTTCCTTAAAATAAAATTTCGCTAATACGAAAGGCGTTATTAAGTATATAAATTATATAAATGTCAATTAAAAAGTTTCATTAACATATAATTAATAAATAATATTAATTAAGGCTTAATTGATTAATATGATTGTTAATAAGAAAATTGCACAATATATTTAATTAAGTTTATAATGTAAAGACTCATTATTTTAAAATAGCGTTATATTAAAATATTCATATTAATGTAAATTTAAAATAGATTTTTACCTATTTTTGTTTACAAAAATAGGGTACTAAGGTTATGCATATAAATTTTGCATATAGTAAAAGTTAGAGGGATATTTTTACGAAAAAGGCCGGAAAAGTACTATATATATCGAGGTAATTTCTAGTAAAATCATCAGTTCCAAGGTATCTAATAAAGTACCAACATGAACGCATTTGTAAGTATTCTACAATAAAGTTTCAATTAATATTAAACATATAATTCAAATAATTAATTAATTTTAATTTAAATTTGTTAGATTGTAACGTTCTTCTGCGTGGCAGTGTCCATTGCATCTGCAGGATGGGTTAAACATATTCCATCCGGAAGCATTGGTGTCAGCAAAGATGGAGTTTTAATTGCTGGACCAGCAGGTTCAATCCATACTGATAATGGTATTCACAGCCATACAGCTGGTGCCCGTATTTCCGGACCATCTGGCGACGTTCGCACTCGTGGAGGACACGTCACATTAAAAGGACCAGGAAAAGGACATGGAGGAGACGGTGGTGGAGACGGCGGATGGGGTGGTGATGAAGGCGGTTGGGGTGGTGATGAAGGCGGTTGGGGTGGTGATGAAGGTGGATGGGGTGGCAATGATGGAGGATGGGGTGGAAATAATGGCGGATGGGGCGGAAATGGAGGAGAAGGTGGATGGGGCGGCAATGGAGGTGGCAATGGAGGAGATGGTGGATGGGGCGGCAATGGTGGAGAAGGTGGATGGGGAGGAAATGGAGGTGGCAATGGAGGAGAAGGTGGATGGGGTGGCAATGGAGGCGGCAATGGTGGATGGGGTGGCAATGGAGGCGGCAATGGTGGATGGGGTGGTAATGGAGGAGGAAACGGCGGAAACGGAGGATGGTAACTTGTTTCTTTTCTTATAATAATTGCAGATTATCTCTTTGTAAATATGATCTAAGTTTTGTAGAATAGTAAATTTTTATTTATGTATTTTTCGCTAATGTATTCCATATATATTAGTAAATAAATATACGTTGGTCATTAAATTAATTCTTTTTTTATTTCATTCTAAACATTATTTCTAAGTCAATATAAAATAATATAAAATGTTTTACTAATAATTTGATATATAAATGTTTGAAAAGATAGATGAAGAATAACAAACTCAAAAGAAAAAATATTTTAGAAAATTCAATAAAAGTACAAAGAAAGTGTATAAAATAAATGAGTTTCATGAAACTATATGTATTGAGAAGCTACATTGTTTAAACTTTTTTGTTTACCTTTATTATAAATAAAGTCAATAATATTAATCATTCCAATTATAAGATATTAATGATAACAAACAATATAAAAAACAAAAGAAATTATAAAAAAGTAAATATTTCAAAATTAGCATAAAAAAGAAATTTTTGAGTGAGATAGTAGTATAATTAATAAATAAAAAATATGCTTATTTCACCAAAAAATAAATGTTGTTAGTAAATTAAATAATATTCAAATAAAATAAAAGTACTTTGCTGAAAATTTTTATTAAATAATTATAAAAAATGTGAAATTTCGGTAGAAACTTTCATTAAATATTTTTTATAATAAGGAATTATAAATAAGTAATGTTAAAAAATTTGCATATAGTTGTAATGAGTATAAGGTTACTCAAAAATAAATTTGCAAACAGTAAAAGTAACCGAATTGTAAATAAGGACTATATGTAAACAAGGACAAATAACAAGTATATATAAAAAGATAATTTGTATAGTAAAGTATCAGTCTGTAGATATAATTCAATATTATTCCAGCATGAATGCTTTTGTAAGTATTTACTTTATATTCTTAAAATAAGTTAAATAACGTTATTATTTTTCAGATCGTAACATTTTTCTGCATGGCAGTATCTATTGCTTCAGCTGGCTGGGTAAAACACATTCCTTCTGGAAGTGTTGGAGTTAGCAAAGATGGAGCTTTAGTAGCTGGACCTGCCGGTTCAATCCATACCGATAATGGTCTTCATAGTCATGCAGCTGGTGCACGTATTTCCGGACCATCAGGCGACGTTCGCACTCATGGAGGACATGTCACATTGAAAGGACCAGGAAACGGACACGATGAAGGTAATTGGAACAACGGAGATGATGGCCAATGGAACGGTGATAATGGAAAATGGGACAATGGAAACTGGAACAACGCTGAAGATGATGGCCAATGGCGTGGAGATAATGGAAAATGGAACAACGGTGCCTGGAATAATGGTAAATGGGGAAACAATGGTGAAGATGATGGCCAATGGCATGGAAATAATGGAAACTGGAATCGTGGAAACGACTGGAACAACGGTAAATGGCAAAGAGATGGTGAAGATGATGGACAATGGCGTGGAGATAACGGAAACTGGAACGGTAATCACGGTGGTGCCATTTTAATTGCACCAGCTGTTGGAGGCTGGGAACATGGATGGAATGGTGGATGGTAGTGTTTTAATTATTATTTAGAAGATGTATATTTTTTCATAAAATAATTATTTATAATAAAGATATTATAGGAAAATACATTTATTTTTCGTTATTTTTTTATACCCTTCTTTATAACTATTGACCTAGTAACATATTATAAATATTTAATTTAAAAAAAAAAAAAACTGTTTTTAAGTAATCACGTTAAGTTAATTTTAATGGAAACAAAATTGAAAATATCGTATAGATATTTTTTTATATAATCTAATAGTAAATTTATCATAATTTTGCATACAATAACCAAAATAATTTTATAAATTATTTTATGAATTTTATCATCAAAAAATGTTACTCAAATTAGGTATTTTCCTTTAATACTATGCATTTCAAGATGTGTGCTAGAGTTTTTATAAAACACAAGAATTCATATAAAATGTATTTTGAACTCATACAAAATTAATTTTTGATATTTTCTCTACTCTTTCCAAAATATGATGTATTAT
>NEEE01002710.1:14002-40915 GCA_002278615.1 Pogonus chalceus
GGTTATGTAATATACCGACAAAGCAATCATATGTCAGATTGACTTGTGAAGGTAATATATGTGTAGGTGACGACAGCGAGCGTTTTTTCTACTTAGTCGCTCTAGAGCGGCAAAGTAACATTTTGCGTTGACAAAAGAAAGCGCAAATGCCTACTTTATATAGCAACTGTAGAAAAAATAATATTCGTTCTATTTTTGTATGAAGCTGTTGGTAACATTTTAATAACGAATTAATATTTTAAAATCTAGTTTTCAAGGTTTAAAACAAGTTTTTTGTTTTTAAAATTTATGTATTTTATGTTTTAATTATATTATTGATTGTATAAAAATACTAAAAGGTGTAACGTGTAGAAAAGGAATTGATTAAATTCTGTTAAAAAATAAAAATAAAAATGTAATAAAATAATTTAAAAGCGCACACAAGTGTGACAGCTTTTGGTTCTTTCACTTTCACGATTTGTCATGCATTTGGGGTTAAAATGACTCTTAAGTTATATCCAGTAGAGCGGAACAAAAACTCCCTGTTAATCTCACAAAAACTAAACATAAAAACAAGTTCTTAAATAGTCTCACTATAAAGTTCATAATAGATTATTTTGTAAGTAACAGATTATTACACTTAAAGAGTTTTCAAGTAGTGAATTATCGTACATGAATGCCGCTAAAAACATAAACCATTAAACAAAAATTCAATATAGTTACTTATTCTATTTGTATTCCATAGAATACATTTGACATAACAATGGGTTTTATTCATTAAACAAGTTTTTTGTAACATGGTATAAGGCAATCAACAATCACAGTTTCGTTTGTTTTAGATAAAAAAAAAAATAACGAATCAATCGAATCATTTGATTTGAGCATTCTACGTGAACATTGATTACAGCTTCATTGTAACGCAGTATTCGTTATGTTGTTTAAACGGTGCCAGAAAAAATTCAAATCAAATTATTGAAATTTTATTTTATATTGATAAATATTGAATTATCAGACTTTTAACTTTATTTAAATCATTTCAATGTTCGCTGTTTGCAATTTATGTTACAAATTTTGTACAATTTAATTTAATTTAATTATTTTATTAATGAGCTATTTATTATTTGATTTTACATTTTGTGAAAACTTTATTTATATATGTATATTGGCCTTTTATGCAAAAAGAAAATACAATTATGGAACCCTTACTACCCGGGGCTCTATTCTTCATACTCTATTAAACCTCCTCCCTCTCTCAAGTTGAGCAAATTGAATATTGTCTTACTATTATTCATTTATTTTGTGACGCAATATTCGTAATAATAACAAATTTTTGGTATTTCTTTATATAAGGAGTAAAAAAAAAAAAAATGCATGCTTTATTTTTTCACTTTTTTTAAGAAAAAGTTTCAAAGCAAAGTTATAATCCAATACATCTGAATTTTTGCACGTATTTTTTTTACATATTTTAACCAGGGGTTGGAAACCTTATTAGAAAAGTAGACTTTCAAAAGAAATATGTTTAAGCGAGCCGCATAGTCCAAAAGAAGCATTATTTGATAGCAATTTAATACATATTCTTTGCTTGTAAATCATTTAATTATAACATTAATTTGTCATATTATTTTATTTCCTGCTTTAAACCATACAGGAAGTTAAAAATAGTTGACGAATTGCCTGGAAAAATGCATTGTTTATATGGCTGCAAACAATGAACCACTCCACACCGGGAAGTCTACAGTTGAAACCGCGTACATTGTTACAAAAAGAAACAGTTTTCTTGTTTTTTTTTTTTAAATTACTCTCAGCATGAACTTAATTTTCAAATAAAAACTATTATTCTAATATAAAAATGGTTATCTGAGAAGTCTTTGACTCCCATGATAAAAAGCTGCTATAATTTCTGTTCTGCTCTAAATATGAGTTTGCTATAATTTTTATATATTTTACTTATATTTTCTCTTTGAAGTTATACTTCAATAAAGGTATTCAAAATATTTAATTACAAGAAATTCCTTGAAATCATATCAATTTGGAAATCCATCTAAGATTTGGAAATATCTTGAGTTAGAAATTACCAGCTTAACACATTTCAATAAAGCAAGCAGATAGTCATCAAGAAATTCAGAGATAGCAATCAAATCTGAAGTTGGCAGCAAGAGATCTTCATCTGAAAAGTTGAATCCGTCAGCTCGTCAACTTAACATTGGAGTACATATCGCAGTAATAATCGTTATCTGTAATTAATCACGCACGGGGTTTCAAGCATTCGCACCCCTTTGCCCTGGTGCTTATAGATACCATAGTAATAGCTGGTGTCCATTGTCGAATATAGCCGTGCCTCTATAGCAATCACTTCGTGACTAATGCTACCAATTGTTCCCGTTGCTATTTAGCACTATGTGCAGCCATGTTGGATTGTATGCTATATGCTGTATGACAATGGTGGTAATTGAACCCGCTGATTGCACAGGTATATTGTAAATAACGTCATATTCAATTTCAATCTTCATTCAATAGTCTGATTATAATTATCGATATTCTAACTACCAATGTAATTAAATTCATATAACCTAATAATAACCTCGTAAGATTATTATTTTCTGTATAATGCAAATGTAAACGCTACGTATAATATGAATTTCAATTGTTATATCATTCAGTATAAATCCGATGTCAATTATGTTAATCTGATAGATACGTTCATTAATTAAATCCTTCAAAATTCAGGTTATGTTATTATAAACTTTTAATAATAAATACAATAATTTATTGATACAAAGAAACTTTATTTAGGAATTATATAATAATTATTAGGGCATAACAAAGCTGAATTGGGGTTCAGGACAGAATTGCATAAAAATAAATTATAATTAAATGTAGTCCCCTCTTTTTGATCTTGATTATTGCTTTACAATACCGTATGTTTTTGCTAGCTTTGTTTTGTTGTCAAACAAATTCTAACGTGTAATATAAAAAATATTCAAAGCTTCTTTTGTGTTTTATGTTTCTGTTATAAAAAAAAACTGTTGCATTTTTGAATAAAATCAGATAATAATATCATTTTAAGTCTTCCAAAGATCATCCAAATTCTTAAATAATTGTTACAAATTAAACTAACTAGGACAAATATGTTATAATTATCTTTTATAACTTACTCCTAAATTATGTTTTTGTCATTTTCAAAAATCGTTTATAAGTAATTTGTGCCCTTTTACAAACATATGACAAAATTACATTATTATAAATAATATTATTACCAAATTGAAAATGTTATTTATAATTAAATAAAGTAAAAATATATGAGATTATAATAAAAATTAAATTATAATTAAAATGTATTTATTTTTACATAAAATAACACGGTATATTTTTTTTATAATTAATTACATATAGAATATAAAAAAAAAAAACAAATTTATATTTTATTATTTAAAAGTAATATTTTTATTAAATAATAAATAAGTTTTTAATACAGATTTTCGTTCGGTTCTTGTTATAACATGAAAATCTGCAGATTTTAGGTAGAGCTTTTATTCGCTTCCCTTGTATTCATAAATATGAATGAAATAAACCGTATATAGGGAGTTGAACGCCCCTAAAACTAATATTCTAACAGGCACAACGTAGACATTTCAACTTTAATATTTAATACTATAAAGTAGAATTGTGATTTGCAATTAATAATCGCATTATTTTAATGAAAATTTTCTAAATTAGTGTATTGAAGAGGGAATTTCGTGCTTTGTTGTTCAACACTCCCTAAAATTAATTTATTATTTAATATGAATTATTATACACGAAATGTTGTTGTTGTTATTAATTATTATGTATATAAAAATATAAAACAAAGAGATAAAATGTTATGATTACACTTCAATGTAGAAATATTGCAAAATTTATTTTAAGTTGAAGGCGTTACAAATATAAATTTAAGTCTCTCAACAAATTAAAATCCGTAGCCATTAAAATTAATAATGATCAGTTTTAATAACGTTACGCCCCAAAAGTGTTTTACTTTAATTGAAATAAATTGTGCGAGTAAAAACATAATAATGCTGCAAGTTCCGTTACTGGACCCAACTGAAAAAGTATTCGGAATTCCAATTAAAATGCTTTAAGCGGGATTGGAATTTGAACTGGTTATGCATTACTACGTGTATATAAGAGTGTTATTTTTAAATTGAAACTCCGCTGTATTCTGCACTGCATTTTTCTTTCTTTGATGATAGATGTAAGCGCTTTAACAGACGTAGATACAGAAATATTAATTTAAACGTGTTTTTTGGGATTTTTTTTTTAGGAATATGAATAAAAGTAAAAACTTCGGATTTTCAGTCTTTTATTTATTGACGTTTTAAGTATCTTTCTAAATTTTTTCAAGTCCCTGTCAAATATGTAGCGCCCCCTAGGTGAGTGGACGTCCGAGCGTTGCAGACCGGACATTTATACACGGGTGGGAGCGCCCAGATCATCACGGTCATCTGTTACAAAATTGGCAAAGAAAACTAAAATCTACATAAAATTCTCTGGAGCTTATGCTACTTTGAGGTCAAATTGTTGAAAAATCACAAAATGGCAGCCACCTGAAAAAGTGGTCGATTTTTGACCACTTTTTTAGGCTTTCAAGCACCCGCATTGCAATAGCTGATTCTAGCACAAGTTCCAAAATTTTTTTTCTCAGATCAAAATCGGTTCAGTAGTTTTTCAGTTTGCTCCCGCCCAGTTCGAAAAATGTCATTTCGAGAAAAACGCGTTTAAAGTTTGACGAAAGTTTAACATCAGGCACGAGACCGTGACGTTCAAACACAAAATAAGTACAGAACAGCATCGATACAATATAAGGAATCGAAAAATGCGAGAAAAAAAAATCGGTTTTTTCATCGAAAATTAAGTATATGTTCCCTTATTTATGTTTTTATTAGTCTTATAATAGTTTAACTTAAAAAATATAGTCGACATGTGGCGTTAATTACATTCTAAAATTCGATTGACATGACACGCCATTTTGTTTTGCTTAAAGGTTATAAAAAAAGCAGTACTCTAAAGTGAAAAGTTTACTGGTGTTATGTCGCGTTGTACATTTTGTATTGAGCATCGGTGCGTCCTCTTCGGGCGCCGGTCCAAATCTTGACGCAAGAAACAGGATGCAATGTTGCCAAATCCAATACGGCGCCCATTAAACTGTCACAACATTTAATTGATTTAATATGGCGACCGTTGCAGACCAAAAACGATCAAAACAAATGACGTTTCACTTGTTATTTGTAACCAGTGACATTGCAAAAGAAAGTGTTTGCTTGCTTCAAGTGATATATGCTTTCTACAGTTCAAATGTCTATGGAAAACAAATGACACTATATTTAAGCGACATCTACATTTTAACATTTAACCTATAACTATTTAAATTAAAATATTAATAGTTCATAGCGATATTTATAAACTTGAACAATTATTTGAAACAAAAAGTCATAAAATGAGTATCAAGTTAATTTTCAGATAGAGTTTGGAATATTATACATTATTATATGCGATATTATTTTAAATGTAAAAAAGTTAATCCGTTCGTTTTAATATGGTTATCATCTCTCATGCAGGCTAATGGAAAAAAAGTTTTCGCTTTATCCTCTTATTATTACGTTGTACGTAAAATTACTGGAATAAAATTCACACCATTAAATTTTATTTCTTATTCGCTCGTTAACTTAAGTACATAAAAATAATCATTTCAAATAGACTTTTCACAAAGTTTAATCATAATATGTGTTTCATTTGCAGTAAATATTTATTTGCTACATAATATATAAATATATTTTTTTATTATTCATCGAACGATTATTTTATAGAAGAATTATTGATATTTCTACCCTCTTTAATTCGGATTTAAACAAAATGTTATTATTCCTATAGTTTTAAATTCTTAGGGTTTCAATTTAATTTCTGGAAGTATTAAAGTCAAATCCATTTCCCTTTCGGATTTGATATATTAAAATCTTACAAACTCGAAAAAATTTTAGAAATCTGTTTATTCCCGAAATGTTTTGCATTTACTGTCAAGTTAGAATGTCCAGAAAATGACCAAACATCAAGCTCAAGTGAAAGGTCAACATCGAAAGAGCTTTTGTGCTGTCAGTCAACACACTGACTGCTTCTGCTTTTCGAACACTTGGAATTTAATCACAGACGTGACGCAGACAACCGCAAAACCGAACAAAATTGAAAACTGGCATCCTTATGTTTTTCCTTTTTTATTTATATTATATTACATTATTAAATAATATTGCAGAATTGTGAGTTTTATGACTGAAAACATCAGCTATTTTTAATTAGAAAAAACCAGAACCCCAAAGTAAAAATGTAATTTAGTAACTAAACAAATATTCAATATTTTTATTTATCTAAATAAAATTCAACTGATAATTATTATCTCAGGTATTTGTCATCTAAAAAATTGAATAAATAATAGATATGAACAATAATTTGACCCATATCAACAAAATTTTGTTATTTGTGTAAATATTATTAGTTATCAATGTTTCGATAGTCTAATTAATAGATAATATAAAATGACAAAAGAAATTATTGTTATTGTATTGTAGGCTTATCGAAAAATTCGGCTTATTGCAATGTGTTTTTCCAATTTGTTTAATTTTGACGGAAAATATGTAATAGTTGCGCAAATCGCTTAGTTCTTCAATCTAATATAGACGTTAAAAATTATAGAGATAAAAAGATATATTGTATCCATTACTTCCGTAAGTGGACTTTAAAAATGAATTTTTATTTATTTATTTCTATATAAATATGTTTTAACTAGTATTTAACTAGTATTGAAGGAAAACAATATCAACACGTGTTTATAAGTAATCTTCAAAGAGAATATACAAGCAAACATATAAAATAATCTAGGTAGTGACATCTATCATGTTTTGTTAAAACTGCATAATTCAGCCCATGATTGTATGTTATTGGTTCAAAAATAATTGAACGAACATGTTTTACCGTGAATGGTTTGTTTTTAACAATAAGGAGACATGCCCCTCTTAGTATATGGAACAAATCAAATTGCTTACTGGTTTGTTTTCTATTACAATTTGTTATTTTTTAAAAGTTCACGCCTCATATCTTTTCATTCGTTGATATTAATTATAAAGGTTTTCTAACATGATATTTACTTGTTTATAATATGATTTGTAATCAATCTAGAGTTAAATTTAAAAAAATTAAGAATAAATTACTAAAAACTCGCGAAACTGTTTAGTAAATAGTGAAGGGAAAAATGTAATGGACATAAATTTAAGTAAATGTGATATAAAATTGAAAGAGGAAATATCGTCAATAAAATGATTGAATATTTTTCGCCTTTTACACAACCGGAATAGTAAAAAACAAAGTTCATGTTGTCTCTTCCTGCGAATGCTCATTCCTCACTAAATCTGTCTAAATGGCGTAACTAACAAACCCTAACGGACCCACGCGGACTAAAAAAAGAAATAATCTGAATACTGGCTCCGTAATCGAGCGTGGAATATAAACGCCAGAGAAACGGAGACCGCGTTGGATTTATGCGTCCGCCTCATGGCGCTGCGGCTCACTCACTAACAGATTCCTTAAATTTCAAATCTCGTACATATTAGTACATTCAATTGTATTGTCACTTCAAGCATACTTCAAGACTTTATATATTCCGGAAGAACTTACAGAAATTCGGTAACTCAGGTTTTGCACCGAAGGTTTTTCTAAAATCCCGATGTGTATAGTGCAATAGGTTTGGGATTCAATACGGTTAATGCAACTGATGTGCGAATTTATAGCGGATTCTACTTTTATTTCGATTGTATTTTTCTTTTATAAATAGGATATATTTCGGGTATAAAGTATTCCTTGTTCTCAAGTGTAAAATTTTTTATTGTTAAAAGATTACATTATTTTACAATACGTTTCTAAACATGATTTATATAAATATACAGTTTGGTATTAAATTGAAACGAAAATCCATATAAAAAAGAGAGATAAAACATACATGGCGTCAAATTATATACACATAGACATAAAATATAACGCATTTTAAGTAGAAAAAATGTATAATCTTCGCCACGAAACAATGTGATTGCGTTATAATTGTACATTTACATTGTACCGTCTCACGATTTCAAACGTTTTGTTTTCCGAAAATGCTGCGCTGCGACGTACTTCACATTATTGAGAAGTATGTTAGTTAAAGAAGATAAAAAAGATAATGTATGTCGAAGTATTGTAAAGTAATTACATTGATTCGTGGCGACGACTATATGTTATAAAAATTTGCTTTTAAACTTTGTAATATAATAACAAAGGTAAATTAAATTAAAATATGTTTATGTATTAAGTTTATTATAGCATTTATTATTCAACGAAATTATAAAATCATAAATATAAAACTTTGTAATGTTAGAAGTTTCATGTTTATGCACGCTTATTAGAAATCAATTATAATTGGTAATTACGAAACTTTTATAAACTTATTTTCTGCTTCTTTAATTTATTCCAACAATTATTAACTGCTCGAGTAAGCAGAACAAATTACATTTATTTGTATTTACAACGTATAAATTTTTATTTTTATTTATTTAATGTTTTAAATTGTAACTATATTTTATTTATATAGTTTATTTATTGTGTACAGGAAATCTGATTCATAAAGGTATGTACATAATTAATATAATAATACAAAGTTTAATAGCTTGCGTTATCAAATGTAAATAATTATGAATCATATATATCCAAAAATACTTTTATCAGTAGATCCAAAAGCGAGTTAGTCACAATATTAAGAAATTTGTGACGTAAATGAAATTTTATAGATTACAACATGAAACAATAAAATGAAGCAAGCTTTGAACTTGGTAACAAAATACCTCAATAAAATTAATTCGTTAAATTCGATTAACATTTCCCTTATAACCCGAATTTTCATTAGTTTCATTTTGAGAAATCATATTATCCAGCTACATCTGCAATGGTAGAAGAATGTTGGTTGTTTCTCTACCTTTATTAGTAATTCGATTATCCCTATTTCGTGTTTGTTTTCTAAATATTCTTTTATTGTATTATTTCAACAACAGCTTCAAAAAGAATAGAAATATATCAAAATAAAAATATCTTTGTTTGTGCTTTGTTATTGTTGTTTCTTCTGTTCTTCTGTTCACTATTTTTTTCGTCCGTTTCAAATCTCGACAGTATAAACACAATTACTAACCATTGTAATTATTTGTTTATTTGCAAGAAACGTTGAAATAATTACTGCAGAATTTAATTTTACCTAACGAGTTAACTTGTCTCGTCCTGTAAAGAAAATATTAAAATTACTTTGATGTTTTTCCATAATGTTTTTCTTTATTAAATGAGGATAATAATGATACGATATGTATGTTTTATATCGTTAAGAAGGCGTTTAAAAAAAAAAAAAAAAAAAATATCTATATGTTATTTGTTTTATGTTTATCGTATGTTTACAAATCTATTTCGTGTTTTTTATTATGTTTTAAGAAGGTGTTCAAAAAACAAATATGTTTTATGTCAAATATTTATAACAAATACATATATTGAAGTAATTGCGTAAAGTGACTTAATAATTGCATTTGGCCTAGTTGAACAACAAAGATAATGCTTTGTCTCGTTAGTTTGTATGTTTGTGGCAGCAATTACCCCTTCGTCTTTCATCCCTTATCGCTTCGTATGTCCAGTAAGCGTCCATAACAACCATACGCTTCCACCGAATAACTTCACAGAACATATTTGCATAGCTAACAGTTTGTAAACAAACACACGCCAATCACTGTATACCGCCAATTTATGACGGAAGCTCTACAGTAAATACCAATTGGAATAATAACGTTTGATCACTATGCTTGTATTTTGTACAATACAAGCCAATACCAGTCTGTCTGCTTTGAATGTTTTTTCCATGCGGGTCAGTCAGTTGTTGAGATTAACGTCTAATATATAGAACCTTTTGTTAGAATAATTAATTATAAACTATAAACCATGCCAATCCTAAAATTTTCTATTAATTTTATTATCAATTTATCGGTATAATTCTAAATTAAATATTTACACAGCATTATATTTCAATTTGAAATAATGTATCTAGTTGTTTAATTGCGATATAGTTAAATTTATTTAATTAATTACAAAATTTAATTGGACTTGAATATTTATTGTATTTTCAATAAATAGCTTAGTACTTTTTGTGTTTATATAAATTGCAATGAATTAATTATTAGTTTCAAATATTATTGCACAGGGTTAAGATATTTAAATAAATATTAAATCAAAGTAAATTAAATTTAAACAAAAAATTAATAATTTTTATGTATGTATTTATTAAATAAAAAATACAAACAAATCATAATAAAAAAATTAAACCATGTTTCAATAAATCACAAATATTTTAATATGAAAAAAGAACAATTCAAATAACAAAAATAAAGGAAAAACGTTTATTCATTTAGTGGTACATTATTATTAAAATGTTTAAATAAAAAGACCAGTTTTCCAGCCTTTTCAGTTCCTAATCGGTTTCTTAATTTTAAATGCACTAATCCAAATGATGAAAAACTCGCTCAACACAAGCTGAAGACGAAGTGGCGCATAAAAGTGGTTTTATAATTTACAACATTATATCCTTATTTGGTCCTAATTCATCTCATACTATCAAACTTTTTTATATTTTTGGATAATAACTGGAGTATTCATAATATTTAAAAATTTAATCCAAAATATCCGTTTTTACGGACTTAAAAAAAATTCTAATTTAAATTAAAAAATCACAATTTTTATCTACCCTGTTATTGCACTTGCTAAAAGTGTATTAACTTTGTAATATTATATTTTAAAAATCCTTGAGGGTAGGAGAGGTGAAACATTTTTAGTTGAACTAGTGTAGTAAAATATTCTTTACCGCTCCAGGTCTTTCAAAACAATTTTTGGCTTTCGGATATTTTTTTATTATACATTTCGGATATTTTTTTATTATACATTTTCATAACTATATATAATTTTTTGTCCAGTAATAAAAATATAAATTGGACAATGAACGAAATAAAAAATAAAATAAAAAAAATTGATGTAGGTATATTATTGTCAGTATTTAATAAACTGATTATCAAAAACGTTCAACAACTGAAATAATGAAGATAGCCACAACCAGTGTACTATAGCCTAAAGCGTTCATCATCATCGAGAGTTTCTTTCTCTCACGTAGATATTTCTGACAAAGGACAGAAGATGCAGGGCAGTTCCTGCAACAAAAAACCAACGAAAAAAGTTTCGGCCTGTGTTTTTTATTCACTATCCGCGGATAACAAATCTACTTGGCATTCTGTGTGTTCACCACGGCCACTTCTCTTCACTGGCCCCATGTGTTTAGAATCCAATGGGTCTTGGTGGCTCTTTTGTCCCTTAATATTCATGTCAGTTTTTGTCGTTCCTGAATTAAACATGTATATATTATTTATAAACTTGTCGGGACTTTTTGCCGCTATCTGATCGAAATTTGAATCTGCTTCGTATTATGTAAATAATAGGGGTAATCATATGAAGAGCTCCTACTTTTTTCAATTTCATTATATTTTACTTTTTGTTGATTTACCTTTCTCATAATAACGTAATTTTATATTTTATGCAGACCCCAATAAAGGTAATAATATTTACGTTTTCAAATTGAATTTTCAACAATCACAAGATTTATTTTATTGATGAATCATGTATAGATAAACAAAAACATCACTGAATGAAAAACAGGTTATATTTTTGAAATCACAATTTTTTCTTAAAACAAAAGATGAGTAAAATTAAAAATTAGTTTATATTAATACAAAATTAAAATACAATTTAAGTAATTTTCCAATACACGTGAGGAAACTTATTAAGATGAGTTTTGATTTTACAATCTATATGTAAAAACAGTACACGCATTGTAATTTCACTGAAACATTGATCGATATCCCAGAATTACAAACATTACTTGTAATTTAATTTCCCATATTTTTTTGGAAAATCACGAATTAATATTATTATTTATATTACAATGAATTCATTGTAAATTTTAACATTTTTTAATTAATTACAAAACCATATTTGAAAGTAATTGAACTAATAGAACCTCAAATGCTTTGTAAATTTACAATACTTTGCTCTTATATTACAGAAATTATTGGGTATAAACCGTATTGTAAAATTACTATACATGTAATGTGAAATTGGTATACTAACTTTAAAAAAATATTTAGTAATATTACTTTAATTATGTTGTTATATTATCAAACAAATACGAAAAACAAAGTTTTGTATAATTACTATACTCGATTTGAATTTTGATTAAATGTTTTGGCCATCAACTTCCAATATGACCATGGAAATTTTTAACAGAGTAATTTTAATAAGATATTAAAGTAAAAGTGGTTTATTAATAGAATTATTCATTTTATAGACCTAGTCGCTTTTCAGTTATTTAAAATGACAATGATACCCAACTTAAAAATATTTGACTATCACAGGAGCAATAAATAAAGATATCAATCTACCTCCTCAACGTAGAATAAAGAAAAAGTAAATCAGAGTTATTGTAGCAGTAGAACAAACAGGCATTTATCTAAAGTTTCCATCAAGAGTCAGATCTCAAACATCATCAGACGTTTATCTGATCAGTGAGTCTGCAATAGAGCGTGCATGAAGACTAAGCAAAGATTCCGTAAAATTTACCATCATTACATTCGCTGTAACTCATATACATTTTAGACAAAGTTGTGCACTAAATTTTATTAATTCTGTTTATTCGAAGATTTCCCATTAGCTTTAATGTCAGCATTTACGATAGCGTAATAGAAATTTTATAGCTGTGTATTAAGCAAGTTAATGGGATTTTTTAAGAATCGTGTCATGGCGTCTTGATTTCGAGGTGTCGTCCAACATTGCTGACGGCTGATTAGATGGGCGGAAAGCAATCAGAGGCGTCCAAATTTAACATTTTAACAAATATTATTCGTAATCATTTAATTGTAATCTTAAACGGTAATTTAATAGAATGTAAATAAGATATTTTTATTGATTTTTCTGGTTAATGTTTTCTTCACTCTTTATTGATGTAATAATTTTCACAACATTCACTTCAGTTATATAAAATTTTATTACCCCATTTCGTAAAACCATTTTTTGTTCACACGCTTCAACAATTTTTCATCAATTTTCTTTTTTTTTCTATACGAATAGATACTACAGTAGCAAAAAAGGCGCAGATTTCATTTGACATTTCATACTTTGTTATTAATTTATAATTTTATTAAGATAAATGATTATTTTCTTCACCTGACATTTAAGTTCTTTTTACTTTTCTTTTAATTACTTTCTTCGGAATTTATTAAAGAAACGTTTATTTTTATTTATTATTTACTTAAATGAAAAATAAACAATTTATAGGTTAATTTTTAAATCAATATTTATGAATGTTCTTGAAAAAAAAAAAATTGTTAGGCTTTTCTGTAATATTTAAGAGTTCAGGCTTCATAAAATTTCTTCCCCGTCACTGACCAATTCTTTCCGGCCTTTATAAAAACGTACACAAAGTAATCCGATAGTTCTTCCAGATCATTCCTTGTCAATATGTGTGCACACACATTCAGTGTTGAGTGGATCTAAGATGGCCATGGAACTAACTCACTCTGTACCCTCCCATATATCTTACTCCACCCCGTCTCTTTCCTGCTTAACTTCTCCCTTTGCCCTTTATTGCAGGGGGAACAACGTTGTTCTATCAAGTAAACTCTGATTCTAGGTATAGAATTACATGTACATGTTTAGTTCGCCATACATCAATGTTTCTTGTCAGTCTGTGTATGTGTGTACAAGTTTGCATGTATTCACGTATTATAGATCATTCTAGGGTGTAACTGAATCGGATTAAGCTGGAGTAAAATATATTTACATGCGAATGAAGTTGAGAATACAAAGTATAAGCACTTGTAGGGTTTAGGAACTAATGTTGAAAATTTGATTGAAATTTGATATATTTCACATTTTATTTGTCTAGAATTACTATGGTTTTAATATCTTTTAAATGAATTGTTTTATCAAATAAATATACTTTTGTATATCTGTAATAAATAAATTTGTTCTCTTGTCAGATAATTTGACTGGATATTCTTTGATGACAAGGTTTTGAGCTTTTCCCATTGAATCAAATCTTATTGTCTTGTTCAAGGCTGCAAACGCAATAAAGGAAATCCTGCAATTTCACTGTTAAATTACTAAGTAATTTACAGTTTTATCAAATAGTAGATTGTCTTAAATTGCGTACAATTCCAAGATTTCGTAGATTTTTGTCTCGTACAAATTTAATAAAAGTATATAAACAAAATTTGAATTAACGATATCCATAAACAGTAGATAGTTTCATAGTTGTAGGATAAGGGAAGTAAGGGTAACGACCGGTAAAGTTAGAGCTCGTTTGTTTCTGTGCGGGGCAGGTGGCGCCATCTATACAGTCATAACATAAACTACAGATGCTTAACCACTTGACTTAACACAATCGCATGGAGATTCGTGTCGGATGCAACGCTTAGACCAACTTACAACGATGCAACAGCAATTTTATTACACCTATATTTAACCAGTATTTAAGATGAGAACTACGCTATTTTAAACCAATGTTGTTTTACTAAATTATTCACTATTATTAATTTAAAATTTTAATCATGATTTTCACTATAGAATAAATATGAATTATGCAAATTTGTAAATAGATATAAATTAATAAAAAAATTAATTATATGAAATATGTGCATTAAATATTAATGAGATAAAATGGATTTAATGCTGATATGAAATTGTATTTATCGATAATAATACTGAATTAATTTCTGCACTGTTTATATTTTCAAAATGAATTATATAGAATTATGTATCTACTATTTATTTTTAATTACAAATGAACTAAATACGTTTCTCTTATTTCGCGGATATTTGGAATTTTTATTTTGACAAATCTTTCGTAATTTATGAATGGGGGAAAACTAACGATGATTTAAATTTCAAAAGAAAAGTCATAAATTAATTTCCATCATGTATTTGATAATGAACAAGTGAATATTGTGATGAAATTAAGTATTCATATTTCACAAGAGGGGAAGAATACCGAAATAAAAAAGCTTTCGCACTAATCCAATTTTTGAAACGGTTGGCGACTGGTGGCGGACAACACTAAACAAAGAGATGGCATCCACAGAATTTATGTTCCAAAATAACAAATTTACTGAGATGTAACATGAAAAATAAGCGGTTGAATTTGCTGCGTCCAAAAATGAACCGTTTACAAGAAGTAATAGAAATTTATATTATAATTGTGTAGCGTAGCAATAAATTTCACTTAAAAAAGTAAATCTTAATTCCAGGCACAAAACGCGCGCACACACAAAAGTAGAACAGAACAAAACAAGCGAGTGTATAAAAATTCCGAGGAAAAGTTTCGCTTTCATTTGTCATTATTCACCTCCTCATTTTCTTTCTCTTTTCTACTTTGTTCTTTGTTCTTCTTTTTTCGCTCCTCGCGTTGAACGTTTTATTTGTTTTTCCAAAAGGGTTGTTTGTTGAACGAAAACGAACGCCATTTCCGACCGTTTTTCCCTAATGTTTGATCGCGACGGCTCATATACAGAACTGGACTGTACAAAAAATACACGTGTAGTATCCACGTATCAAAACCGCAAAGCAACACTACCACCAAAAGACTGTTGCAATAAAAAAAAACATCATTTTGCAAAGTTAACGTTGATAGTTCCATATAAAATTTAACCTAAAAATACTTCGCAACCACCATTACGCTTAATACCAAAGATTCTAATGTACTTTAATTAAAACAAAACAAAACTATGCATCTTCTAATAATTAACGAGAACATGTAAATCCTTTTAAGCATAATATCTTCGATTTGGACTACAATTTATCAGATTCTTTTTAGATTTGGAAATCATTTCACTATTTTTTTAAAAGTTGTGGTTAAAATACATCAAATTAGTTGTTTAAATGGGTAATTTAAGTAAAATTAATTCAAAAATAACAAAAGTCGTTTTCGCACTCAAAGTTGGATAAACTTGAAACAAAAGTAACAGATTTTTAAAAAAATCATATTTTATGGATGTTAGTTCGCTTCCGCACGGCCTTAAGAGTCTCCTGGCATTGATTCTACAAGTTTTTTTTTTTTTTTTTTTTTTTTTTTTTTTTTTTTTTTTTTACACTTTTTGGCAATTATAGAGAAACTATTATTTTGTGACCAGAATGTATATAATGTATAGAATGTAAATCATTATACTGGTGATTTATAAAACGGTCCAAAATGTATAATTTTCTTTTAATTTTTAAAAATTTGTTAATATTTTCATATGAATTAAGTACAATTTTTTTACTTTAGAATCTAACATTGTTTTAAATAATTAATATACTAAAATAAGTTAAAATATTTAAACTAAAACTTCTAAAATATTATAAATTGAAAATGAATCGAATAGTTGTTAGATAATATACGTTAGTAGCAAGTAACACAGAGATAAGCAACCATGTTTCGAATTTTAGGTTATGTTACGTAATTTTAGGTAAGATTTATACCGTGCGTTGTTTCATTGCGTGTCTCAGACGCATTGTTAACGCACGAGAAGAAAAAGGCGGAAGCATAAAAGAGAATACATTGGTTCTTTTTTCTACTTATATTACTTACGTTTTCTGCGTTTTTCTTTTCGGGTTTATACTCCTGGGTACCGGATATTTTTACACATGAAGATGGTGTGAATGTTGCCGAAGAATTATTGTATTATGTCAACAGTTACGTGAAATGTGGAAATAAGTTCTCATAGAAATATTATTAGTTGATTAATAACTTTTATAAACAGAAAATATATTTAGTTGATGTTGATCGTAATTTTTATTCTTTACGTGTACAGCAGACAATTTAATTTAAATATTTCATTAAAGTGTGAGTGAAACTGAAGTAAATTGTTTTATCTGAAATCGTAAAATTTACTTTAAATCTGTACAAATGCATTTAAGAACGTGCCGAATCCGAAGAAAATACGTAAATTTTATAGTTCGTGAAACAAAGATATAAAAAAGCAGAAAAAGGTACAATGTGAAAGAAATTAAAGTAAATAAAAGAATTTAAAGAACAAAACGTAGAATAAAAATACAAGTAGTAGTGAAAAGTTTTTATCATAAAATGCGCGCGGTTGAAAACGCAGAGAAGGACGAATGCTGCAGATAAAAATCCCAGTTATAAAAAGTAGCGAACCTTTAAATACAGTTTAAGAACTATCATCAGAAACTGCTGTAGCGTAAAAGCGGCCATTGTGCACAGCCAACTGAGATATTAAATGAAGAACTTTGTCGTTGCAGACGTATTGTGTTCACTCGCACTACTCGCATCCACATTGCATTGCATTGCATTGCACACGGGATTTTAACCTTTCCGACGTGACGTTAAGTTTATTTAAAGAGTAATTAGTTATCTCTATTCACAATCACGGAACAATGTCAACTTAATACAATTATTATATACACATACATTTAGATACAACGAATATCAAGTATAACAGAAAGAAAAATGTAATTTAACTTTTAATACAAATATAATATAAAATTTTAAATTAAAAATCAGTAATAAATCTTTTTAAAAGGGAAAATATATTGAGAAATATATATCCGTAGAGATGAACAGCGATAAAACACTACCTCAGTGTCTGATTCGCCTCAAAGATGATGGGAGGTTGCAAGGGTATATTGCGTTTGATTCCTTCAGTATCCAAGGAGATGAAGAACACAAGCTTCTAATGATGACGCTTCTCTTTCTACCTCTCAACTCCCCGTAGTAAAGCTATAAGTCACCATCCCACTGGTAGTTCAAGTTATAAGACGCAGCCAGTGATGATAAAAGAGGAAAATATTAATACAAAGAGGAACCGATCACGATTTTGCCACCAAGCAATAAAAATTGACGGAGATTTTATATTTTTAATTAAAGTTCCTATCTCACAACGAGTTTCAAGTATCTTGTCTCAAGAGTTTTAAAGTAGAAGGGCAGATGTAGACTTTAGTATTGGCATAAAGAGAATTATTGATATTGACTACGCTACATGGTATTATTTTCTGCCGAAAGAAATTTCATATTTCAATACTGAATACTGAATCAAATTATATATACATATAAAATATTAAATATCATATTATCCTCGATGTTTTTTTATATTTATTATTTTTTCTTTTTTTTTTCTATTAAAATGATTTATTTTTATGGAAATTCATAAATATATTGTTACAATACAAAACATATTGTTAAATTTCAATAATTTTTTTTTATTTTTTTTTTTAACTATTCGTAATCTAGAAAGACTATTGATAGCGCGCAGTAAAAAAAATATATTTTTTCGTTTTCCCATCAAAACTGGACCTAAATATTAAATTTTTTTGATATTTTTATTTTGAAGATAAATGTTTAATTTACTGATTTCTAGTGTTGAAATTTGTATTAAACTTTCAGGAATTTTTTACAATTAACTTATTCATTTCATAATTGTAAAAGACAAATTGCTTAAAGTCAAGATATATGTATGTTTTCTACATTTCTTTATGCTACTATTCATTAATTATCGTTTAAGCAATATTATGTCAGTGTTATTGGACAGAGGGGTCGAGCAGCAAGCTTACGCACAAGTCTTAGCTTGCTGTAAGTGTCGTTGATTTAAGTCTCGACGTTCAATAAGTGTGATTTTTTTTAAAAAATTAAGAATTAGAACTACTTTTGTTTATCACTCTTCAATACTAAAATAATCGCCAGTAATAAAAAAGTTTTTGGCTCGGTGAGTTCGGTTATGAAAGAATGCGTAGTAACATTAAACAAGTCTGATAGATAGATAGATAGGTTACTTAAAAAATAAACTGGTTTTCTGGGATAGGTATTTAGATTTTAACACAGAAATATAAAACTAAATGCTGGACAATCAAAAAGTTGTTCTAATTTTATTATTGCTAATAATAATTGAAGCTTTTAAAAAAATATTATAAAAAATATATGTATTTGTAGGACAAAGGTTTTATTTTGATAAACCAAAGAAATAGGAAATGTTATAGTGAAAAGAGAGTAAAACTATATAAGTCGTAGTAAGTTATAATTGGTATTTATTGTTGAAGAAGCTGATAGTAAGTTTGGTGGGTAAAATTAGCCGAGTACTATAAGTTATACCTTGGCTGTATTTCAAGATAACTGTAGTGTTATTACTGTTCCAAAAGCTTTGGAAACATCTCGGTTTTGTCCCCAGAAAGTTTGATATACTTCGCGAGACCATTTCAAAACTTTAATAACACTTGCTGACATATATTCCGTGAAAATCCCGTCAGAAAGAAAGAGTAACCCAAGAGGAAAACGAACAAACTAAAGAATTTCCCGACAACGTACTGAACTCTGTGAAACTATTTATAAAAGAATGTAACGCCACTAAAATGGAAGATTGCCTTGTGTGTTGGGAAACAAACAAAATAGCCAATACAGGTTGTAAAATTTCCCGTTATGCCAGACGATGAAAAAAATCGTTCAACTATTTTACGATAAGAGAAAATTATATTCTCAACATGACATTTCATGAAATCACAAAGGTTTTACTTTTTACTGATTGTTGAATAATTTCTATTTTAAATCTGGATAACTAGCGAATTGCTTTATTGTTATAGTACATCAAGAGACTCTTGACGTCTATAACAAAATCGAATTTCACCTTTACATACAAGACGCCATTTTGTTCTACTTTGTTCTATGTTAATTATACTTTAAAGTTAAAGCGACGTTATTCTTTCTCTATTTTTACCTGAAGAATGCATAATAACGCTTTTAGTTCAAGTATTCGAGAGTATATTAGAAAATTTGCATTTTAAACGTAACCATTTCATATTTCTCTTTAGTGCTTTTATATTTTAAAAAGCCAGTTTATTTTGCATATCTATTTTAATCAGATATTATACTTTTTCAAATTGATATATTCCATATTTAATATTTAACAATTCTTATATATTTAATATTCTTGAACAATTCTGTTAAAAACAAAATAAAATAGTATAGATGCTTTTAAAATCAACAAAATGCAACAATATTGAATTAGAGTTTTTCACTTCCGCCAGATGTTACCCGCGTCAATTTTTGCAGATGTTATTACCTCCCCCGTTTTTAAAAATAAAACATCGTCTTAACAAAGTTAATTATCAATTCAACTTTAATGAATACCACTATTATCTTGTTTTGTAATTGTTAAAATGATTAAATGATTTTAATTGACTTTGAACATAAAATGGGTAAAGGTTTTGCTTCATAAAAGTCTTCCAATTAAAAATATTTTCATTTTAAAATTTACCTGCACGAAACTGTGAAATATAACTACAACAAAGTGTGAACAAATATATAAATTTTACGATAGAAGAAACAAGGTATTCTAAAAACATTTTGTGTGTATTTCTCAGGTACGTGTGATGTTAAATTGCAGTTTGCTGCCGAAATTAGATAGTTTTATTATAGTAGTAAAGTGATGCTACAACTACAAAACGTTTAATACCTTTACAAACGCACGGAGTAGAAACATTAGAGGCACTAATGATCTGCTCGTCGGTGAATTTCAAACCATTTATGAATGCATGCACCTCTGCACGAGTGCTTTCATACAATGGTGGCGCTAAAATTACCGCAAACTTCTCAAATAATATGCACGCGTGGGTAAAACTTTTTATTTTCATATATAAATGTTAACAACAAACCAGAAAATTTTATAATATACACTTGCTATTCCTTCAAATCATTTATTTATATATAATATATACTGTGGTAAATGACATTAAATTACTTAGAACAACATTTAGACACATTGATTCAAACTTTATAGTCGTCGCCACGAAACAATATAATTGCGTAATCATTGTACGTTTATATGGTACCGCTCCGCGATTTAAATTCTGAAAAAGCTTTTGTTGCTATATACATGAACGCTTTATAAAATAATTAACCAATATAAACAAAATTTGCGTTCACTGCACACATATTTTTTTCAAAAAGTTGTGACGTGCTTAATATTATTGAGAAGTATGTCAACTAAGCGTTAAGAAGATGAAATAGATAATTACATATGTGGAAGTAAAATATGTTCTTATTATTATGTAATTACTTTGTTTCGTGACGACAACTATACATCTTCAAATTATCTTTTAGTAAAATAGTTACAGAAACCTTTTAAGTTAAAATAATACAACTAAATCTATTATGGATGAATATATTTTATTAACAAAAACAAGTATGGAGCTAAAATTCGTTTCTGTTTATAACTGGAGGGCAAGTATATCAGAAGTGTAATTATAAAACCAAATGTTTAACAAATAACCAGTGAACTTCCGCTTTTATCCGTAACGTATATTATAGATAAATATTTATTGGAAAATATACAATTTATAATAACAAATAAATTTAATTTACAATATTAATTGAATGAAACATTTGATAATATGAATAAATGAATATATTTTTATCAAATAATAAATAAAACAATAGAATAATTAAAATAATTTCCAATATTTATATAGGTCTAGTCAGTAAACAGTTAATATTAATTCCCAAAATACGTATAGACAACGTCTGACCCACGCACCGCTAAAATTAATTACATTTCATTTCGTTATCAACTTATCCACAAATCATGTATACACACAAACTGTGTAGGTTTGATTTGACTGTAATTACAAGTGCTATCTACAGATAGCGTTGATCGCTGAACCGTCACTGTCACGTGATACATTGCGGTCGCCATAATGTTGCTTGTTAAATTAACTCACTGGACAACATTGTTGTTAGAATAAACAACTGTTTATTTGCATTTTAGCGATTGGGTTATTAAGGTTTTATCTACCTGTCATCTGGAATTAAAATACTTTTTTTGGGATTTATACCCTGTATTTGACACAAATATTATTGGTTTACTTGAAAGATATATGATTCATCATATATTGCTGCAATATTTTTTTACTATTTTCTTATTAATTATTAGTTTATTTACTATTTCATATAACTATACATTTCCAAATTCATAAATAACAACTAAGCCAGATAAATTGGTCTAGTTGAATTGATGACATAGTGATAGCAGTCACATTATTAATTACTGCAGTTGTTTCGCTAGGATTTATGAATATTGCTTATTTTTTTCAAGCACTATTGGATTAATTTGTCAGCAGAATATATTTTATTAATATTGTGTTATTTTTTGTTGCAGTTAATTGACGCCAGCTACAGAAGTAGCCCGTCCTTCCAAACATCGGCTGTGATTGCATTATGTTCCATTTTGTTGGGTCTTTTCGTATTCATAGGAATCATTCTCGTTTGGAAGTAAGTACTTTAAATTTATTTAATAATTTTACCGTAAATAATTGAATTCTTTCGTTAAGAATGAAATAATTATGTTTAAACGATTTTTTTTTACGAATTCACCTCATTAGATCTAAATATTATTTACAAGCATTTTGTGTAACAAGCAAAAAACGTAATAAAACCACAAGTTTTCTGAATAGAACCCTAAAATTACGAATCCCTTGTAGCGGTTCGATGGCAAATATTTGCGAGAAGTCAGCAGTTTAATCTCGCGGACCCTAAATGAGTAATTGGCGCCCTGCCAGGGGTCTCCATCCCTGTTCCCAGTGCTCCTCCTTCCCCATCAAATTCCGTTTCGGGCTACGACCATGATACGACGACAGGGCACGCTTGTGCCTGTGCTGCACCTTAACTGAAAAGTTGACCGGCGTACATAATTGGCTACATCGTTAATTTGCCCACCCTTCGTCTATTTTTAATCGAGCCGGCCTTTATAATTTCTGTACAATGAAATTATGATGACTTTATTCAAGCTCTAAATTTAATGATCAATTATTTAAATGCTGAAAGTCCTTTATAATTAAACCTGTTGTCCTCAAATTTATTAATATTTTATATAGCTACATTTTATATTAATTTACGGTTTATATATTAAATTTATAATAATATTAATAAACTTCACAAATTTAATTTAAAACTTTTCATAACAAAATTAAAATTTATGTAGTCATTTTCATTTTCCCATTAAACAAATTAAGTGATAAATTTAAGGTACATATTATTTTGACAGGAAAAAAAATGAAAAATCATCGTTGACCGGTCAATTCAATAATTGTTCAAAAAAAATTGCAATCAAATACATATGTGTTTATTCATATTATTGCATGAATGCATAACTGAAACAAATGAAAAAATATGTTTAGTATTTTTGCATCAAAAGCGAATTTCCATTTCAGCAATTTACACAATTTCGATTGATTTCCAGCGAAGCGTGCAGTAAATACTATAATTTATCCACGGTATAGTGTGCGTTGCACAAACGATTGCATTTGTTTAAAAGTTGCGCATGAAAAAACTGTGAACGATAGTATTAATTAATAAATTAATGGCCCTATGTTGCTTGGCGTGGTTAAATTTTACCACTGTTTTAAGTGAGTTTTAATATATTGCTGATTAAGCACAAAAACTGAATATTTCACATATTTAATTTCTAATTGACTTTGTGATCACTGAGTCGTCTAATTAGGAAATTCAATTAAAAGTTTTTGTAATTTTGTATAAATATTTTATTATTTGACTTTGCAGTTTTTATTTTCATTTATTTATTAAGCTTTACGTGTTTATACTCGATTTAATATTTCTTGAAAATAATGAATTTTTTTAATTATGTAAAAAAGGAAGTTTCAGTTAGGATTTAATTTTTAATTTAATGTCCGTCGTTAATTAAAAATATAAGTACTATTATAAAAATGTACAAGTAAAACGAAATTATGAAGAGCTCTAGTCAAAATTTACATGTCTCAAGGCGAGACCACTTCAATCCTTTTTTTAACGTCTATGGTAATGGTTGAGTATAGTCCAGAATAGAGAATCATCAGACGTGGTCCAAGTACTTAAAGGTGAAAGTTCACATCTCTCTTCTCCTCTTTTCCTGCTATTCGTCTTGACGTGTCCGCCAGTGCTCTCTGTTCTACTTCCGGCGTTCTCACGGATCAAGAGCTCGGCGTAAAGCCACCACTTCCGTTTATATATTTTTTATATGTCTGCTTTGTTTTCCCGCAAGACGGGTCAGTGTTAATGCATTTTCCGATTTTTACTTTGGTGGCGACAAGCGAGACATCTTGTGGTAAGAGCTGCAAAGTGGCCGCTTTGGCTTTTCACTTCTGTGGTTTTAACTTCTTCAACTGGAAAACTCGAGACTGGAAGCCTGGAAGAATTTCCCGTCGGCTGCATTTTGTCGCAATTCCTTGCGTTAGAGTTTTAAATGTGCTTAGTGAGTGCAGGCTGACATATTTTTCATTAAATGATCTTGTTGCTTTTATTTATTTTTATTTTTTTCGAAATATACAACTTAAATTTACTTAAACTTAATATATTTTATATATTTAATAGAAATTGAAATAAAATTATGAACAAAGTAATTAATTTAATATTTACGATGAGGCTTTTGCGCCCTTACGTTAATTTATAAAATTTCTGACAATATAATGGGATTCTGGATCAATATCTGCCCAATTACGTAGTTTATTGCTAGGGTAAATATCTTTATGGCGGCAATAATACTCTAGGGTTACCACAACTTAAAGCCAAAGACAACTTTACAAAAAGAATCTAAAGGTTAGAATTCATTGTTGCATATCGGGTCGCGAGTGTGAATACATCTCCCACCCCAATAAATATAATCGAGGCGGGCGGTCGTAGTCAACAGTCCGAACAGTGCGTGAAACATTAAGAATGTAAATCCCCTATTCGGAAGCACGCCTTTGGCCATCCAATTGCCAGTGAGATAACCGAACCATGACGCTATAACATAGTCACACAGTAGCTACTGGTTGCTGGAATTCTTCCTTTGCCACCATTGCGTTGTCGTTGTGGCCAGCCTGTGGAACGTGAAATGCTTTGAACGATATTTAACACTGGCCCAAGCTGAATTAACGCCACTGCTAAATAGTTTATTTGCTCGTAAACCAACTAGCTTAGGATATATATCCTAAAGAAATAATTAACTTTATGAAACTCCTTATATAAAATTATTCAACCAAATTTCTCCTTTCCTTTACGAGCTGAACTTGAAAAGTTCACAACCTAAAATTTCTAGATTTTATTATTTCGTTACTTAATATATTGATATTAATTAAATATAATCAACGATAAAAATGTTCATTTACGAAAGAAATAATTTAAGATGCACAATTAAAAGAAAAACTTAATGCAATGCTGGAAATTCTCCCCTTAATTAAAGTTTCCCTTGTACAAACGGCGCGCAATAATTATCACTCCCAATGCAAATTTCGCAAATTATATGGTATATAAATATTTAAATTGTCGCAAAACTTAAGAGACGTCCGCAATTAAGCGACGAATCTTCGTTTAATTGAGCCAGGGTCGACGAAGCGAATTCAACTCACCAAATTCGAGTGTTTAATCGTGATTTTACTATACACCGGGTTTACAGTTTTAACAATTTCTAGGATTTAAAGTTTCTCGTACATGATTTTATGAATTTTTACCCTGTGAAATAGATATTTTAAGGAATAAAAGTTAATTGATGATTTGAAATTTGAAATAATTAAGCAATTTTTGCGAGTCTGTATCATCTCTGAAGTAAAATCCTTGTCACAGCTCATGATATAATTATAAAAGTTCTTTCAATAATTCGGAACGCAAACCTCGTAAAGTGCGTGGACGCTTCACTTGCATTAAGTGGATTTTCATTTTCAGTGTGCACGTCAAAACTGGGATGATTTAAAAACTTCAATAAGTAGTCTGCGAAGAGCAGGCCTTGGTGCGAAGTTTTCTTGTTTCCGTCATAACTTCCAGATGGTTTTTCCTTCCATTTACTATGATTGCTATCTGGGAAACTTACCCTTACTTTCACCACTGTGAAAAGCATCAACGCATCTAGCTACTCATGCCTAACTAAACCTACCAACTTCTCTATAACTACTCTTCAAGTATTAGTACTAGACTGTGAACAGCTTTGCTTAAATTTATCTGACAAAAATTAAACAATTTTACGACATTAATTTCCTGTCATCGGATATCATTTCATATTTTAAATTATCATTTTTATCAATTTTTGACCCTATTACCATTACACCAGAGACTTTGAAAAGAATAATGATTAAATTTTAAAATATCTTGATAATATTAAAGAAAGAATATTTCTTAATGTTAATGATTTAATTTTTTACAGACATTGAAGTAAGTAATTTTTCTATTTTACATTTCTTTCATAGTTGCACATTTATTAAATTTAATATTAATACGACAAAATCAACAAAATTTGTTTCAAAATTTAAAAATAAACATTTCAATTGTATAAATACAAAAAACAAAAGATAACTGGTCAATAAACAGTAAAAAAATATCATTATTAAAATATAAATAGTTCATACCGGGTGTATGAATATTAATTGTAAAGTGGAGCTTCAAAATTATAAATAATTTTTAAACTTATAAAGAAAACTCAAATTAATAATTTCATCGATATTTTATTTAATTTATTTTTAAATATAAGGACAAGATAACAGAGAAATTTATAAATACATGAATTGAGACAATGTCACTTAAATTAAAGTTATTTGTTTTATTTTGCATAGTACTCTGTCAATTGATTGAAGATAAAAAAGCATAGACATTCGGTACAATATTTATAGGAAATATTAATTAGGATAAATAAAATTTTGGGTAAACCAATTAAGTATTACAAAATATATTAATAAAATTTAAAAATATTATCTAAATCATATTTCCATTTTAAATAAAACAAAATTGAGAAATTCAAATTGGTTTTTTTTTTT
>NEEE01002710.1:41124-57186 GCA_002278615.1 Pogonus chalceus
CAAAAACACTGGAAACACCAAGAGTTAATTCATTATACGTTAAATATTTGTAAATAACCCCCGCTGCTATTTTTATCTGGCAGTTGACATAATACAGTTGCTAGCTTTTCAGCCCTAGAATGCGCAAACAGAATCACTACATTATTCAGTATTTACTGAACACTCTAAGATGGCGATGCTGTACGTGTGCCAGATTCTTATACATTTCATGTAAAATTTTTGTAATGTTGCCAGTTTTTTGAACGATTCTAGTGCATATGTTACTTTTAGAATCGCGCGTTAGCGTCTTGGCCGATTGCGCGTACTCTCCAAAGAGGAGTTTTATTCAATTCGTTCCAACAGTGCATCGGGAATGCTGTTGTCCCAGTTCTATTTACTTCTATTCTTCGTATTCTTTCATGCATTTTCACTCGTTCAATGTTTCACTTAATGCATTTGCTATGAATTTCTGCGAATACTTCAGCGATTTTAATTACTCTTTCACAATATAATATTATTATTTTAAGTGCAAATGTATTAAATTATAATGTACAATGCAACTATTCGACTTTATAATAATTGCTTTTATTACGTCTTAAACAAATATATTTAGAAATATTTTTACAAAATCACTGTATAGCTTATTTTATAATTAGTTCGGAATGAAGCATAATTTAGCTCAAGTGAAAGGTTTGGCTTACGAGAACAGAATAACCATTCCAAACATGTTGTAGATTATACTTTCTCTTATACTATTTATTTATTTGAATTTAATAAAGATCCAAAAAGAAACTGAATGAAGTTTAACACTTTTAGGATTATGCATTTTAGGATAATATAAACTTCATATTACCTTATTAAACGCTAGTGTATAATAATAGTGCACACAATGTAACTATGATATGATTGAAAACTTTATAAAACTGATATGAATTCCGTAATAGTATTAAAGAAAAGTTTTTTTCGGGCATAATGCCAAAATTTCTGATTTCTTATAACAGTAATGGACTCTTTTCTTATATAAAAAAGTAATTTTTAAAATTGACTACCAGGTGTTACTTCTGTTTTTTGCGGAAAGAGAAACTCAAACAAAAACAATCTGATATACGAAAATTATATCATTAAAGCAAAACTTATTTTAATAATAACACCCTATTTACTAAAATACCTGTTTCATCCTGCAATCATGGTCGCAAATTGCATAAAAATAACTTAATTCCATGTATGATGTTACTAAAAAAATATCTAAAGTACCTTTTTGTTCCTGACAAACAAGTTTGTATTTGTATTCAAATAAATTGCATTTGAATTGCTACTTTCCGGGTTCTTTTCAGTTGAGACCCTCGACTTTTAAGGGAAAAATGCATTCTTGTCAAGGGAATAGCATACTGATATTCGCACTTGCATTTTATATGTATGTAGGGAAGTTTTTTCTATGGATGGGAAACATGAAAATGTATTTTATTTAGGGGGCGTCACGGTAGTAAATTTTGTTTTTTATCTCCGATAAAAGTGCTTTTACGCTTGCATTTATTTATTTATTTACGTTTGATTAAAGAATTTTATATTAAATTAATATATTTTATATATAAAAAAAACATGGTCTAACCACTGCCTTTGACTACTGAAGAGTGGTTTCCATTAGGTTCTCGCCCCGTGCCTATCGAACCACCGTGTCCGTAGGTCTCTAATGACTTCCTGGCCGCGTGGTAATGGATACTCCTGGCGCGATAATGAGGCGCGTCACTTCTGATTAATTATTACACATCGCAACACGGACCCGTCACCGCGACGAAAAGCGTTAGTTGCGTTGCTGGTTGCTAAGTGTCAAGTGGGAAAAGAGTATAAATGAGGGATAAATAAATGAATGACTCACTCACTCACTCGTTCATTCAATAGAATTATTGTACAACCTTGGATACATTTGATTTACAATTAATTTTCAATGGGTTTTATTTGTATATGCAAATTCTTTTGAGCATATTTACTTAACAATTCAAAATGTTTTAATATAATTTTTAAATAAATAAAATTTTAACTACAGTGTTACTTATTTATCATTTTATTATGATTGAATAGATGAAGGATTTATAACTAGGGTTGTTTTTAAAAGCTACTGTTTACGTTTTAATTTGCGTAAGTTACAAGAAAATAAGGTTAAAACGACAGATAAAAAAGTAAACATAAACACAAGTACTGCGGCATTCGCAGAACTAGTAAACATGCCGTCGTAAATTAAGGTTAAGTAAACTCCAAAAAAGTCAACGAAATAAACAAAATGTCGATAATAAATTTAACATACTCGTTAAAAAATAGAACAAGTGTTCTGAAACTAAAAATTTGAAATTTATATAAATACAAGGAATGAAATTTCTTTGTTCTAAACCTGAGAGTGCAAGTACGGTCATAATGTTGTTTACGAACTTAGATAATAGTAAGAGAAATTTCATTATAATACCGGTTGGTTAATACCTGTAACAAATTTCACTGAACTTTGGACAAAAGCACGACAAAGTGGGCGTACATTAAACTAAGTGAAGTGACGATGCATTAAGCGGACCACTTACCACTATACTACTGGATATTGTACTTGTATTTACGTGTTACCAAGTACTTACACTTTATACAAACTACAAATAAACATTTAGCTAAAACAACAATATAACAATGTATACTATTTATTTTTCTAAGTTATTAAAATTATTCGTCGATAACAATTAAATTCGCAAAATCAAAATCGTATTACAATGATTGACATGTTTCTGCGTGCCGTTATTATTCAATAAAGACAGTCAGTTGAATTTACTGACCTGAGGGAACCATGTATTCCGCAAAACGTGTTGATGCATGTATTCTAAGGGCGTAATACAAATAAGTTGTAAAAACACGCACTATTACTATTTTTACTAGATTTTAAATCAATTCTGAAACTAATGTATGGAAATTGAAAGAAAAATATATGTATGTCAGATATTTCTGTAAACCAAAATCGACCTTGGAAAACAATCTTATTTAAAATTAATGTATTATAGAAAAAACACTAGTATTAGTAAAATCGTGAAATTCTGAAAGGTTTCGTAAGTTTGTTAGATTCATATCTATCGATCGAAGATAGCTACATAGTTAAAATACCTATTCACGATATCTACATTATATTTGACAGGCTATTAAACGATTTATTTTATATTTATATTAGATTTAAAGATTATAGTATAATTATAACATAATAATTAGTTCATTATTGCATAGTTTTAGAAAGGCCAAATGTGTTATCCTAATTAATCATTATTACTTTTTAACTTGTCATGAGATTGCATAATATATTAGTTTCGATCATTTGTTTAACACGTTTGCATATTTCAAAATGTGCAGGGAGATATAATAAAATTGCAAGACATTCATCTTTGAAATGTAATTGTAGCCCATTTCATATAATTTTACGTTGACAACAACACCATCTGTTGATGTTCCGCAAGTTACTATCTTTACCTTGGGCGAGGCCACCATGTGCGCAAATTTCCATAGATATTTTATTCACATTTATTGATTACGATGTGAACAGCAATTTTTATATATTCAATCATTGTCACGTTTCATTTGTTTAACAATTTATCTTACCTGGAAAGTTATACTTTCATTTTTCTTCAGATAGTTTTTTATATAATTATAAATAAAAATAAGTTTTATACATGAAATACTTTCAATTTAAACTTCAAAAAAGAATGAAAGATATTGAATATCTAGTCATAAAATATAACTATAATTTTAACTGTATCTTGATGCATTTTTCGTTTCTTCTTCGTTATAAAAAATATCCGTCATGATAGAATATGAATCTATAATATATTTATGCAATATCATTGGTACCGTTCATATTTCTACGGATTAAAAAAACGGTGGACCGCGGCGTGCTTTTTGTGAACTCACGATGAAATGGCGGCGAAGAAGAACGTAATGAAGATTGATTGCCGCTTATTTTATTCATGGAGAGATGAAGACATGAAGAAGAAATTGTACGGCGCGTATAGAAGAGGATAACCTGTGATGGCCGACGAATTTTTTTTTATTTTCCTCGCTGCGGTAAATAATTAATCGAGCAAATAATTCTGCGATGATTTATACCACAATGTTATTCAAAAAGTATATTTAATGATCTGTATTTTTATTATGCATTGTTATAACAATTTTTGACTGTTTTTGGTAATAAATGTTACATTTATTCTTATCAAAGTCATTAGAAATAAAAACATTGATAATTTACTAATTACTAGAAATAAATAAACAAGTTTTTACATTTAAACGCATTCCACAATCGTTGAAAAAAAATAAAGTAAAAAGTTATCGCATAACGGCGTTTAAATAAGTGCTTTAAGGGCACTTTCTTTATATCTATACCGCTATTAGAGACACTATAAAATGTCTAAAAAGCTCTGGGTGCAATTTGAGAGCTACTAATCTAGTTCGGGTGCTCTTTATCAGCACCAGACATGGAGACAAGCACCCATGGTGGCAAACAAACATACAATAATGGAATACAGAATAAAGAATATGGCACATCAGTGTGTTCTGGTTTCCTGGAAATTGGACTACCCTCAGCGTTGTATAATTTTAGCGTAATTATATACAAAGTCCCTAACTAAATCATTTTTTAATTTTTTTTATTAAACAATTATTTATATACAACAACAAATCGATTTACAAATTAATATAACAACAATAAAATATTTTTAGCGTAAATTCTATATTTATTTTGAAATTTCAAAATAATTATACAATTTGTTCCAAAAATGTATAGCAAAATTAAATTACCACAATTTTTTTTGTTTTAACTTTTCTAAAATTAAAAAAATATAAATATATATTTTAAATATTAAAATAAATAATTATTCTATTCTTTAGAAATTTTTAAATAAATGTATAATATTAATAAAAATTAAACAATAACATAAAAAGTCCTTAAATCCGGACATTTTAAAATAATAAATAAATTTTTAACATCTTTAAATTTGAATCTAAAATTCCGGACTCTTAAATTTGACCGGAATTTCTGGTATTGAGTTTATTTAAAATAAATATTTAAATATGTAAAAGTTTCTGTAGACACTCAGTATAAATAGTAAAAGAACCTGTAGTATATAAACCGTTTACTTGTAAAACTGTCACGTTGTCGGTCACCACTTAAGACGGTTGACGATTCTATTTGGTTTTTCGTAGAACTATCCAGGATACAAGCCGATAATTTATGACAACAGAAGCAGAACAAATTTAAAGGTGATTAGAATTTCAGAAGTGCTGAGTGCAGAATGCATCTACTTGGAAATGGTTATCGACACTTTAGAGTCTTCTTAAATGCAAAACGATGTTGTATATCTGTCATAGTAACTATGAAAGCGTAGCATTTACAAGTTTCAACATGATTTATTTTCAATTACTACTAAAAATAAAATTAACAATATACCGTACATTTATTAATATCATTGAGTTAAAGTAACCTTGTTTTTAACTTTTTTCCCTAATTTCGTTCTCTTTCTTTGTTTCACATTTGCAATAGACCACATACTTGTAAGCCTACTGGATTCTTCTTCCATATATTTATTATCTAAATTCACTTTTTCTTGAGTACACAATAAAAGGATTTCGTAAAATTCAAGAAAACACAAAGGGTAATTTATATTCACTATATCCTTATTTATTTTTACGGCTGGACAAATTTGATTTACTATATTTAAAATTTTTTTTGATCCTAGTATTCGGAGAAATTCTAATTTTTCGGCGAAAAGATGCTTAAAAATTCGTATTTTTGATTTTTGTTCTTCTGTTCTTATTTGTGGTTCATCATCTAAAATATTTGTGAAATTAATAATTTTTTTAATAAAAAAGGCAGTTAATATTTAATAATTTACAAATATTAAAAATGTTTTAAGAACAAGACTAAAGATATTTCGAGTTACACTGTAAAGAACAAAAAAAAAATATATATATTACGTCGCTGTACTTTCAAATTTTTATCAACATGACCATGCTCGAAATTATTTTAGAAAAAAATGTAATAATTTTATAATGGACCCAAACTTTTTTTCCTGTTGTGCTCCAAAAAAAAAAAAAAAAAAAATCCAAAAAATTAGAAACTAATAAAAGAACTTTAAACAATTAAATAAAATTGTTCTTGGATAACCGAAGAGGTGTTGGGAGGGCGGAGGTTTTTTAATTGAATCATTGGGATACTTTTATTTATTTTATGAAATAAAATTAAACTTATTTTATACAATACATATTTTTTAATTAAGCGATTTGACTGGGCCCTTTAAAAACCAAGCCCTAGACATTTATAGTATTTGCTTTTTATCAGTGGAGGTAAACCTATGATCCCCTTCTTCGAAGTTACGTAGTGACCAACGGGGTAATTAAAAAATAAAGAAAAAAAAAATAATGGGACGAAATTTGAGCCACTTGTCATCAATGGTCTATGCTATGGACCGGCTCTTTTACAAACATTGCACGTCCATTCTAGTTTTTACAGTTAAATGGATTATGAAATTTCAATAAAATAACCTGTAATATATGAAGGCATATTGGCAATTGGCATAGCATTTCTTCCTTCAACAATATAAGGTGCATTCACGCTATTATCTTCAACAGATACAATGTTTTGAGGTGGATGGTTAGAAAATTTGCAGATAGTTCTTAAAAGTTGTACAACAGTAATCGGTTCTCCAATTGTTAAATACCAATCATATAAACCTTTGTAAGGTAATAAATCTCTGTAGTCAAATAATGCACCACCTTTAAATTAAAATAAAATAATTTTGTATATTTAAAAACAATAAATATAACCTGTATGTCTCCCAAAATGAGGAATAATATCTTCTTCCATTAATTTAGTAAAAATACTGCAGAGAACACCATCACCTTTGATATCGATAAATTCCTTCCAATAAAATTCCCATGCAATGTATAATAAAGTTTTCAAATACTGCCAAAAATAAATAACTTCAAACGGATTATGAAGATTATCATTGGTAAAAATTGATTCTTCATTGAGTATTTCATCAACTTCAATTAATGACATTCTAGTTGTTATTTTACAATCGCGTAATAATTGCCATAGACATATTCTCATTAACCATGGTTTAAATTTGATTTGTTCATGATATGCTCCAATCATTGCGTATTGATGATATATGTGCCGTAATTCTGGTAAATATTTTCTTATTGCTTGGCGAAGTAATTTTTCTTCAAATGTTCGCATTTCGTAAGTTCCGTGAGTTGTTGCACAACTATTAATCATTGATTTCGAATTAACATGGAATGGACTATGTAATATTAAAGAATGTTTTGAAGCATTTCTCTTGTAACTATAAAAATAATTTTGCAATATTAGTATCTACGTAGATTTTAATTAAACCTGTAAACACACTTTTCAAAAATTATATAATCCTTTTCTTCATTAATTGAACCAATATCATCTGAGCGAGTTGAAACTATAGGAACTTTATCCATAAATCTAACAATAACGTTATTTAAATCAATTAATTCACTTGATGTATGAATTGGTATTGCCAATGAAGAATAACTATCAGTTATTTGAGGGAATATTATTTCACAGTAATTAATATTCGCCAAAATTGATTTGT
The DNA here is from genome assembly GCA_002278615.1 of Pogonus chalceus. Classification (NCBI taxonomy): domain Eukaryota; kingdom Metazoa; phylum Arthropoda; class Insecta; order Coleoptera; family Carabidae; genus Pogonus; species Pogonus chalceus. The sequence goes on from NEEE01002710.1 coordinate 48,738, forward strand.
CAGCAATCATACTAGGAAACTCATTATCTGCTTTTAGTTTAAAAGAACAATATTCTTTCTCTCTTGTGATTGAACCAGAAGAACTACCATAAATTTCTTGCATTTTATTTTCTAATATTTTCTCTGCAAAAACAAGTAACGTTTCAGTATCTTCTTTTTTCACTTTATCAACTTGACTCATATCTACCGATGAACTTCTTTCTGATTTTGATGATTCTTGTTCATTTTTATTTATCGATCCTGAATCTGTAATATGTACTGGTTTGTCATTTATAAATAGTGGATTGGAATCAATTGCAACTCCGTTTTCGCAAATCAAAACGCCAGGGCCATGTTTTTCATTATGACTAAAGCAACCTGCGTATCTAGCTCCGCCATTCATGCCAAAATTTATTAAACCTGAAATATTTATTCAATTACAAATGGTATTAAAAATTAGTCTTTAATTATATACCAAAAATATAAATTTTATTACCAAAACCGATATATAGTCGTCGCCCCGAAACAATGTAATTGCGCAATCATTGTACGTTTACAACTCGCGATCTGAAACGTTTTACGTTGCGATATACTTTGCATTATTGAGGAGTATATCAGCTATGGGTTAAGAAGATGAAAAAGATAATAACGTACATATATCAAAGTAAAATATCTGCTTATAGTTATGCAATTATATTGATTCATGGCGGCAACTAAAAATATTATTTTGAATATCGTACATGTTTTAAAAACATTTTTATTTTTATTATGACAATTTTTTTTCTTTTCATAAACGCAATTATTGGTGAAGGAATAGAAATGGCTACTATAAGTTCACTATAATTAATAAAAAATTACCTATCCCATGCATTACATCATCTTCCCAAAATCCATTATATTTGCTTTGTACAGGAACTGTAAAAGTCCTATTCATATAAGCTTTCCAAGTATATTCACCATAGCCATATTTCATACCTTGGATCCATTCACCATTATAAAACTAAAAAAATACTTTATTGTATTTGATAAACTATGATATTAATTTTATCATAAATACATCGTTATTTTTCATAATAGCCGAACCTCTTCCATGTCTCATTCCCATTTTATATCCTCCTTGATACCTTGCGCCACTAGGATATTGCCTAATTCCATATCCCTCCCGAACATTTTCGTTCCACATTCCTTCATACCAATTACCTTGTTCAAATTGTTGCCATCCAGTTCCATGTTTAGCTCCATAATTCCATTCACCTTTATATATACATTCCGAATCTGATGGGTACATGGCACCATTTCCATGACGTAAATTCTCAAAGAATTCTCCTTCGTACAGAGTTTCATCTGGATAGTACATTTTTCCTTTTCCTGCTATTTTTCCATTCTTAAATTCACCCTATATTCAAAAATTTAAACAGTATATTGAGTGCAGTTATTAGTAATGAAATATAATATTTACTATATAAATAGTACCATCCGCCCATATAAACTTGCCTTTGCCATCAAGTTTCTTCTTAAACATAGCTCCTTCGTATATATTACCATTTTTGAATTTTATCCGAACAATTTCTTCTACATCTGGTACTATCCAAGGTTTTTCAATTTTCCGTGAATTTATACATGTAGTGCGAATTTTTTTGTCATATTTCCGGCTTCTATCAAGATATCGTTTTAATTTCATACGACTTGAGAATGCTTTCTTACTTGATTTCCTTTTTAGTCTTGTTGAATATTCAGCTAATATTCAAATAATTATTAGATATTCTTATCATTTTTTGTTATTACCTTTTTCATCTTCCATGGTTTTTTCTATTTTCATTTCTGAAGGACTTTCTAGTTCTGATACAGTTTTTTCAGTTTCTTCAAAATTGGAAGCAGGTTGATATTGATGACTTTGAATAACTTTGTATCCTGAACAAATAGATTCTTCCGATGTGTGTGAACTACTTTCCCAGCTGTCAACAATTTCTGCTAACATTTCGTTAAAAAAATGTGAAGTTAATTCTTTCTTGTAATCAACATTTTTATTTTCTAATTCAGGTTTTGTTTCACAAGATTCTAAAGTTGTTAGACGAGATCCAGAGCGTTGACTAATACTACGTCTTCCACCATAAGAAAACATTGTCTTGTAAAAATTGTATCTTCTAAACTCTTAAAATAAGATATATTGACATAAATTAAAACAAAATTCTATTTATAAACAATACTCAAAGTAATCTATATTTTTTTATCATTAATAAATAATTTTTTTTTTATTCTTATTATTCTAATCACAGCCTTTGGGATTTTATTATCTTTACTTTATTTAAAATCTAAGTTAACTATGAAAAACATTTTTAACATTAAAACAATTGCAAGACGAAATTATGTAACTATAAACAACGTGGAAATATAACAAATGAAAAGAAATAAAGCAGAAATGAAATGTTTTGGGCAATATTAGAACAAGGACAATATACAAATTTTATATACGTGGTAAAATCTAATTCATTTTACGCATAATGCAGACAATTTCCGGTAATTTAAACACAGGAAATTCGCACAACTTATCTTTTTAAGCCTCAACTGAAGCCTTCATCTAAGCCGGCACGTTACGGTCGATACGCCAGAAAGAATATCCCGCGAAACAAAGAGGACAACAAGAAATGAATGCACAAGTTATTCTTCGGATTAACCCTGAAGATTAAGGCCACCACTAAAATAAATACACCATGCAATTTTTACTTTTCATTAATTTAATTTTATTCTATTTGCTTTTCTCTAGCCAATGTATTTCTATCGTTTTTGCTGTTTTAAACTTTTTTAAAACCGTAAACTTATTTTATTTATTTTATTAAAACGCTTTTAGCTACAAATTTCAATTGTTTAACTTTCTACTTAAGATTAAATAGATTTATTTTTATTTCTACTAAAAAAGTGCATTAATTGCTTCACATTTGAATGAAATAATTAGTTATTTAATTATTTAAGATGTGAATGAACGAATAAATTTAAAATGAAGAAGTGGGTTGTATTTTGAACAAGTACATACTTATATATTAAATAGAAACGAGTATTTTTATGAAGGTTGGTGATAAAAACTTTATGAAAGGAGTGAAATAAATTGAAGTTAGTTAAGATAATTTTAGTCGAACATCTTATTCATTAATTAAATAGTAGAAAGTACATTAAGTTTAATACGAAAGATTAAAACTTTATCTGGATTAGTTTTTATATTGGCAGATGTTTCTTTACATCGATGATTGTAATTTATTTAATAAATAGTTGTTTTGATCAGTAAAAAGTGAAAAATATCTGTTGAAAAATTGAAAAAACTAATGCAATTCAAAATGAAAATTGAAACGATGGCAACGAAAACAATTTGGCATGGTAAAACGGTCGGAAAATCTCGAGCAATTTATTTAGTAAACTCGGGCGCCAATTTATATGATGAATTAACAGGAACTGATAATCGTATTTCATACTGCAGAAGCATAATTTCTCGGTTTTTGAAATCCCGACGGTCGAGTAAAAACTGCAATGATTCATGGATGAGCCGCTAGGGTCCCTTGCAAGTCGTAAACTCGCCAGCTTTTTCCTCCCCACCATCGAATAACTGCGAGCTTTTTCATTCCCCCCGCATGCTTCCATCGAATAACACCAGAGGCGGACCTTGTTGGATTTTTATAGCTACTTTGCGACCAACCATGTTTTAGTGCGAACTACAATTTTTTCAAAAAACCACATGGGATATGTTTATCGCCCTGTTTTGTTTGATTTATTGAAACGTTTATGTATTTATTATACGACCTGTTTTATATCTAATATCTAATGCTTTTAAGGAACCCTTTTTATTTAAATTATATTCATTTCAAATTCATCATTTATCATATAAATAAATAATAATTTTATTTCTATTTTAAATATAAAGCTAACAAATTTTTTAATTAAAATTTAAATCCTATATTTTCACAGTTCATTGTTCATTGTAAATTCTTTGTTACTTAAATGTAAATTAAAAACTGAAATCCTCATTTCAGTAGATCTCTTCCTCGAGTGCCACAGCTGTGAGAGTTAAACTACAGAATGATGTTTTGTTATAAACGGATTACAAAGTGAACAGAATAAATTTCAGGACTAGAGAAACGGAATTTCGGGAGAAATTAGATTTGCTAATGAATGAAAAAAACCTCAAACTTTGTTTATTTTTATAATCATGGATTGACCTGCAAGTTAATCTAATTTTTACTTTTATTTTTCTGGAGGTTATATCTCATAGAAATTAAGCTTATATATAAATTCGTTAATTATAAAATGATAATAGTAAAATTGGGGCTCATAATATAAGTTATAGCTTAATAAGAATGCGTAAGAAAAATAAATAGAAGAAAAAACAACGAGATACGAAAGAAAATGAAAGAATTTGATAAACAGAATTAAAATCTCGATTGACAAATGAGAAGAAAAGATTTAAAAGGATTATAATTATAAACTACAGATGAGAAATAAAAAAAAAACGTCAAACAAAAGCTGAATCGTTACTGAAACATCTGAAAACAATTTAGTTACATTTGCTGAAATAAAAATAAATAATAATTTTAATGAAATGAATTTCCTATGTAGAAGGGGTTCATTTAATTTCAATAGTAAAGTAAAATAATATCTTTCAGTATCTGCTTTAAAAAAGTCGGTCGTCTCGTATTTCTTAATTAAAAATGAAAAAGTTAGTTCGAAAGAACAAGACAGGATAAAAGACGCGAACAACGTTTAAAAGTATTAGAAGAGAATACCGAATAATCCTTAACAAAAGACTTAAGACTACGTGTTGTAACTTTCACTTGCCTCAATCTAACATTCTGTTGCTATCTCCGAAAGACTTTATTTACTGCTACATATACCCTGTAAATATAAAACTTTACGTAAAAATTTACTTTTCAAGTGTTGATAAAATAAATAAATTATTCCAATTAATTAAACTGAAAGTACTGTTTTTAAAGTGCATGAATATAGTCGTAAATTTTGTTTGTTATGTTAAGGAGATGATAAAAATCTGCGGGTACACTATTATCATTCCACTATTCATCTTAAGTGGCGTTTGGTCCCCTTTTATCGTTCCCTACTTTACCTTCTCTTGTAATTACATTCGCCTATACATTTTAACTTTGCTTTAAATTTCATATTAAATTACTCACTATAAGTGGCTCCATTTACTAATTTTATTACAATTTTTTGTAGTAGTATTTTTCTTTCAAAAAGTATATATTTTGCATTATGGGGGGAACCCACCCTGACAGTTCTAAAATACCAGCGAAATTCAGGAATAGTTTTAAATGTTAAATAACAATTGAATCATTTTGAGTTTTTTACTTTATTATTGCACCTATTTTAAGTATTATTATAATTTTTTATGTAAAAATATTAATATTTGGAGCCGTGGTAGCCTTCGGAGTCAGACACAACCAAAAAAGACACTTTCATTTGTGCCAGTCGCGATCAATCCTTAAACAAAACATTTCAGATTTCCCTAAACTATATAAGTGTTGCGTTTGAAAATTCAAAAAATTGTAAAAATGGCGAAAGTTTGGAACAGGGGGTTTCGAGAAAAACGCGTTTAAAGTTTTCGGTATTGTAGTTAACATATTGCACGGCTTCCACAATTCTTCTTGTATCTTTGCAATGATTTCAAATTATAAAAAACTCTTTTAGAGGGTCATTTTAGACAGAATAGATTTATACAAAAAAAAACCTGATATTTAAACCTTTAGGGTGGGGCTCTCTTTTAAGATATGACTTTTTAACTGGTTCAAAATGACCTTTTTCGACTTAATCTAAAAGTTTTAGGCCAAAAACTTTTCAAATTGTCTTCGTAAGTAAGGAAAAACTGGTCTTTATCTATACCAGTCGTTAATATATTATAATTTAGTTGTTATATTTTTTTACGATATCTAAAGCGCTAAAAACGTAAGAAAAACTTATTAAATATTTTGTGAATCAATAGCGAATTCTAATACTAGTTGATTCTTGTTGTAACCTGTAAATTCATATTTGCAATACAAGGTAAGATAATGAAATATAATTAATTAATAGTTTGAATATTATTGGAAAACATAAGTTTTCCTAGTATTGTAAGGACAATGCTTGTAAATGAAATTTAGAACAGTATCAAATAATAATAGTAGCGATGTTAAACATGAAGATCAGAAGACTCTGATCTCATCTCATCAAACAACAGTACATGGAATTGTAGATATATATGTTATGTAAGGTGTATACAATGCAGTATATATGTATGTATGTATGTACAATATAGAATAGTATAGAGAAAGCGTTGGAATTGAAATGTTTGTCTCCATTTCTGGGTGACTACCACGACTAATATTCATGCGTGCAGGGCCTAACACTCAATACCGACAACTTAACAAACACAATTCCAGTGTGTACTGCGGGTCCTTTGCGAATGTAAATTTAAACGTCAAACGCACTGTTGCCTGCCTGCCCTCCTGCCTGTATGGCATAATTCAAAATGTAATTTGTACCTAGTGCGTCGCTTCTTAATTAGCAACCCGTTAAAATCGGCCTCTACTCTGATTTGATTCTACAACATTTCCAATTACCGAACGCTATCATTTATATGCTATTCACAAAACATCTTATACTGTATACATTTAAATAATCTTGCTTTCGTTTGTAGACTGTGATCTCTACTATTATGAATTACGTATATTGTGACACAAATTTATATTTCCTCCACCTGGAGTTCTGTGTAACAGATGTAATTACATTTGTGTTTTTGTTCGACATAAATCACTGAATCTTTTTATCAATTTTATTTTATTATTATTAATTACTCTAATTAAATTTATAACCTTTCATTATTTCTAATCATAATTTGCTAATATAAATACATTATTATTATTTATGTCTTCAAGTAAGTGTTAAGTATAATAAAAAAATTAAATTTGACAGATACATATTTGCAGTTATGCGTTTTAAAGTAATATAAACATCATATGTACTTATTAAACACTAGTGCATAATAATACTACACAGTTACGCAGTTATGTAACCATTCCATGATGGAAATGAATTTGAAATTTTGAAAGAGTTTTAGCCTTATGATGTTATAAATATAATTATAATTATAAGGTATTATAAAATTCTTTTTACTTTTTAAACACTAGTGCATAAAAATACTGCACAGTTGCGCAGAATGTAACCATTCCATGAGGAAATGAAATGAATGGTATGAATTTGACATTTTGAAAGAGTTTTAGCTTTATGATGTTATAAATAAATTATACTTATAAGGTAATATAAACTTCGTATGTACTTATTAAACACTAGTGCATAATAATACTGCTCAGTTGCGCGGAATGTAATCTTTCCGTTATTGAAATTAAAACAATGTTATGAATTTGATATTTAGAAAAAGTTGAAGCCTTATGATGTTATAAATATAAATGTAAGGTAATTTACACTTCTTATTACCTTATTAAACACTAGTGGATAATAATACTGCATAGTTCCCTAAATTGTAATCATTCTATGATAGAAAATTATACAAGAATGGTATAAATTCCGTGATAGTATTAAAGAAAATTACCTTTTAGTTTTATTTAATTAAACCTGTTATAACACGATTATCCGCAAATAAATTTTAAAATAAAAAAATCGTTGAATAGTTGAAATTAATTACAACAGACGGCTGAAAGTAATTAAAATATAAGAAATGTAAAAGTTTCTAACAGTAATAGCATAAAGTCTAAAATAAGTTGTCAGAGAAAAGGAAACCGTGAAATAATTCTATGTGATAAGAGACTTAAAATGCGTAAACTCAGCGTTACGTGTGCGTAATTATCTAATTTTATTCAGATTATATTTAAATTAAGACATCATGTAATTTTCTGCTCCACATCACACCACCGTAGACCTTACAAACGAAATATTTTAACTTTGTATCTAAATGACTTATTTTGAAAAACTTTCAACTTTTTTTTCTGTCAAAATAGAGACATTAATTTTATTGTTGTTCACTATATCATTACAATCTGTCCTCGGTCGACGACTATTATCTTAATATTATGTTCACATGAATTTCTACTAAATATTATATAATAACTGTTATTCTAGGCCATCGAAGATTATATTCTTTTTGTTTTATATATTTTAGTTTAATTTTCGACCTGATATTATTAAATATTGTTTTTATTACTAGGACAGCTGCTGTTTTTAAAATTAAAAACTGTTTTTATAATAAATATACCTTTCTGAATTAATTTTCACTATATTTTACCTCATTTTATATCGCTTAATGGCTACTAGAATTAGTCTACTTAAAAATAAATATTTAAGTTATTACTTATTTTATTTTCAATTATATACACTGTTAAAAATTGCTATGGTAATTTTTTTTTAAATATTGGAAGTTGATAGATAAAACATTTAATCAAAATTCAAATCGAGTTTAATAATTATACAAAACTTTTTTTTT
>NEEE01002710.1:57233-70479 GCA_002278615.1 Pogonus chalceus
TTTTTCAGTGAAATTACAATGCGTGTACCGTTTTTACATAAAGATTTTAAAATCACCACTTATCTTAATAAGTATCCTCACATGTATTATAAAAATTGAATATTTAAATTTACTGTAAAAACATTTGAAAATGTAATTATTATAAATAATTTGAACATTATAAAATTATATATAGGCACATAATTATAAGTAAATTATGTGAAATAATTAAATATTTCAAAATAATTAATTTCCTTTAAATTATTTGCAGACATAAGCGGAAAGTACAGAATTTCCTTCCTTGTAAAACGTCGCCACAAAACAATTGCGATGGAACAAATGCTGCGGGCGTTATCTACGAAGACCTAAGTGACGTCATTCCAAGACCCACACCAACCCATAATAATGCCGCTGGACATATTGTCGCACCATCAATAGAGGTTAGTATTTAAATATTTATTTAGGTTAAAAAATTGTTTTTACAATGCCTACTATTTAAAATAATAACAGTTGAAGTATATACGTCCATTTTGTAATAATAAAATTATCGTAATAAACATAGATAAAATGGAAAGGTAACACGCTATATTTAGATTAAAGTATCGCAGGTTATTTTTAATAAAAGTACAATTTTGTGTGGATCTAATAATATTTTTAGATTTCATTACAAACATCTGTTTAAAATATCCAAGGCAGCTGATGTAGTATTTCAATTATTCATAATTTAGGACTGTTTTTCCAATATGTCCCGGAAACATTTTTTGTATTTGATCACTATTTTAAAGAATGTCCTGACTTTAGCTTACAGCAAACAAAAATATAGTCAGTTCCATTTGTATTTTTTCTTTTTCATTTTGTTGTTATAAGCGTATATTTTTTCTTTGTAACTCCTCCACACTTTTATATTTTCGTTTCGTGTTTTCCAACCGATTCTACACATTTCCTTGGTTATTTTTTCCTTAAACACGCGCTTGGGGGTTCTATGAATTTCCTTCGGATTCGTTCTTATTGCCAACAAATTTTTCATGACGAAATTTCTTTTGTCTTTGATTTTCTCCACATTTCTTAATATTCTTCGATGTATATGTTTCTATTTTCACAAATATAAGAATTTATTTTATGTATTTTCTGTTTTTTTCAAATGTATATTTATATAAAATGTTTTTTATCAAATAAACTTCTGTTAATATATACTTTTTATTTAAAATCATAAAATATAAATGGTTTAAATTATTCTCTAAGAAATATTTCATTGTGTTAAATAAATAAACAATTGAAGTAAGAAAAGAAGTTTTGAAAGCTTTATTTGAAGTTTTCCTTTTAGTAAAATGGAAGAATAATATAAATTATATTTAATGGGGTACAATGTAAAATAAGTTGAGATAAAATAGCAATTATTTTTGGTCATGTATTCGAGAAAGACTATAAGTTGTGTCCATTTGTGTTCGGATCAGTAATAAAGCATGATGATACCTATTAAGAATTTTCAAATTGAAGCATCTAAAGAGCTTTACTTTTACACGAACCTAAAATTCCTTTTAATCCATAAATTATAACAAAAGGCTTATTGTTGTTGCTCTTCAGCGCGAAATTATGCTACAAAGGATGAGCATTAAAGGACTAAGCGTGTCCCCTGCCTCATTCATTGAAGTCGTATTGCGTAGCGTTGTGTTGTTCCACTTTAAGAGCTCGCCAATTCGCGTTTGTATCTCTATGCTATGATGATGATGATGAAAGGGAGAGCGCACGCGCGCTAACATTTTGTTAAAACGTGCGTGAAAATTCACCACCAAAGTACGCGTATGTTCTGTCTTAACTCACTGAATTACGCCACTAAACAACATTTAATTCGCCTTACATGCCGTGCATATACACAAAACCCAGTCTAATTTCAACTTAACATTGTAATGACCTCTCTATATATGGACTTCATGTGCAACGGATCATTTATAATATATAAACGGCAGTAAGAATCCATGTTAATATATAATTATATTGTTTGTGTTAGTATGCGAAAACAACTGGAAACATTAAACTGTTATTTGATGCTTATATGCCTTGCGCAATTAAGCAAATTAAATTAATGTGAAGTTTATTGTCATAATAGTTATTTATATATGTTCCTGTATATAAATATGTGCTTGCATTCTCTTTATTGTTCACTTACAAAGCTACTTTTTTTTATTTCAATAATTATCTGTCATTTGTTAAAACCTAATAATTCAATTGTTTTACTATCGCATTACAATTCTTAGAAAATTATATTTTAAGCAACTAAATAAATATTATAATAAGTTGTTAAGTAAGACATTAATGTTAATTCCAGGCAAGGCTTAAAATAAAATAGAGTTAAATTTTAAAACATATATTGTTTCCGCCAGTGCCTACTTAGTGACTTACTTGTACAAAGAGTCGCCGAGCTTGTGTCACAGACACGCTTGGACTGCGAATTACTCTTAAAATGTTCAGCAGATGTGTTGTGGACACTGCACGTGTTCGTTAACTTAACATAAGCATAAAAGAACTTACATTTAATTTAAATAATGAACTTTAAACGGTATAATTTTTCGATTTTTTAAAGGAAACACGTTTTAACGTATTATATTTTGGGGTTAAATATTTATCTCTAAAGAATTACATTGTAATTTAGTTTTATAAGTAAAATTTAAGTTGTTGTATGCCATGTGAAAAAATTAGAATTCTTTACCCTAGAATAAAAATGTCACAAAATTGTTCAGAATAATATAAAATCAAAGTGGACAGAACATTATAACTTATCAAAAGACAAGTATTGTATTACACACGCATAAAAGATTTCGTAGATAGTACAGAAGTGTGAAATCGATATAATATGAAAACAAAAAACAACCAGATTCAGTTAACACGTTATTATGCTGGTCCCAACGTTATTCTTCTTTATTTTCTGTAGAGGTGTCGCATATGTACAAACCCTGTCACTGAACACAAAAGAACACAGGATATGCAAATCAAAACATGGCCGTCATCATATTATATGCCGCTCTATTCACATATGGCAATGAGTTTTGTGTTGCTTTTCTTTTTCATCACCGCTTTCTTATTGTACCTAAGATGCTATTATATTCTTTCAATTATTTATACATTCATAGAATAGCATTTACATACGAATAAATATTATTGCAATAAAATACACCCGTCCCTTAATTTAAGCTGTAAAAATATAAATTTTTGAAGAAACTTTGAAAGAAACAAATGCATAGTCGACGCCACGAATCAAAGTAATTACATGATAATAAGCAGATATTTTACTTAAACATACGTCATTATCTTTTTTAACGCTTATAATTGTCATACTCTCAATAATATGAAGTACGTCGCAACAAAGTCTTTTTCGGAACACATAAAACGTTTCAGATCGCAGGGCGGTACCATGTAAACGTACAATGATTACGCAATTACATTGTTTCGTGACGATGACCATACAGTCAACTCATCTATAACACGGTAAACTAATAACGTGGTTTTCACATAACGCTAATAAAAAAGGGGACTGCCCACTTATAACACGGTATTCATATAGTAACATTTTTTAAACTTCGCGTAAATTGAGGGACGGTTGTATAACATAATTAAAAAAAATATATATATTTTTTAAATGTAAAGCAGTATTATTTTTTAATTAAATTTTTACCTTGAATTATTTACAATTTTAATTTACTTCTTGTTAAACATAATACGTTTTTTTCTTCATATTCTTAGTTTTTTTAAATATTAAATTAAAAATAAACGTTTTAATATAAAAAGCTAATAAAAACAAATGCTTTAATTAAATTTCTTAGAATTAAATACATTAAATTGAACGTACGTTTATATTTTTAAACAAATCAAATTAATGTTATTGGATTAGAAAAGATAAGTATATTGTTAATTAAAGCTGCTCGAATGTCAGTGCTAGGAAATGACGAATTGTATCATATTTCTTTGTTTTCGTTAATTGTAAAAGGGCTTTAGTTCATTGGCCGAGTCTCCGTCGCCAAGAGCATTACTCATTTTTTAATCAAGCGATTAACAAAGATAAGTAAACCAATTGTGGAAGTTTAATCCAAAGACGACGTGACCCAAATTGAAAGCATCTTGATTATTGTCCGTACAAGCAGAAAACAGATTGAGAGATGAAAGGGTCTTATGGCATTAATAATTAACACGAAATTCCCTCGAAGGCATTAATACAAATCCAGAAACAAGCAAAACCTTCTAAATTAATTACAGTCTCTTCCACAAATCTCTTAGTATTCGCAACTTTAAGATAACAAAAAATTACCAACCTCTAAGGTCATGTACTTGTGTTTCTCAGACACCAGCGTCTAACGAATAAATTATACAATTTACTTATAAAACTATTTCAAATATTCAAGTTATTTTCTCACTATTGACCGTAAAACATACAGTAGCATTTTATTCCGTAAATGTATTTTATATTTTTTAATTACTAACATAAATTTGAACATAAAATAAGAAAAAAAGTTTTGTGCTTTGCAAAAGTCTAAATACACCACGATTCTATATTGAANAAAAGTCTGAATACACCACGATTCTATATTGAACCTAAATGATTTTTAAAGTTTCCGGCATAAATGTAAAGATGAAATTATTTTTATGGCAAAGGCTATTTAGTTGTCAATATATAAGAAAATCTTTTAACTATGTTCAATTGTTTTGCAAAAAATTGAATACACTTAAGATTATATTATAAAAATCAATTAATTAATATTTTGTCTGCCAATCTGTTAAAGATATTGTGGCTTGCAGTCACCTAGGCATAGACTCTACAAATTTTATTGCAATATAAGAAGGAATTTTTTGCCATTCTTTCTTAAGAATTAGCTGTAGTTCTGTTTTAGTATTGCCTAAAATTTTTTAATGGAGTTTAGGTCTGAAGTTGCGAGGGAATTTTTGAAAAGTTCTTTTCCATTTTCTCGGCACTTTCTTGCTTTTTTTTTTCAAAATTTTCAGAAAATATATTTTATATATTATAGGATAGATCCTCAAATCATGACCCCTTCCCTACAGTCGTCCTGAACAGTAGCCTACATATTTTTCGGCATCTATTCTTTCCCAGATTAGCTTATTCTTATCCGATCTGTGTACATTTAATTTACTTTCATCGGAAAATATATTTTGCCTTTAAAAGCTTATATCATAATTAATGTACTTCTTAGCGAATGCCAATAGCTTTTTTCGGTTAACTTACACATATCTTAAACTCACTCCGATATAAGGCTCTGGGAGCCGTTGATTGGTTTACACCTATCCCAAATGAAAACTTTAGGTCAGCTGTAATTGTTTTTAAGGTACTTGAAGGTTGTTGAATAAAAATTTGTTTGATAGCTTTCTCCTAAGTTTTTCATATTTTACTGGGCCGATCAGATCTGGTTTTAGATATTGTTAAAGGTCGAAAATAAGTTTCCCTAAGAATTTTATTGAACAATTTATTATCTTTATCTAGTTTAACTAATTTTTCTTAAAGCCTAAATATGTCTAGAACTAGCTGAATAAGAGAAATATCTACCAAAAAGGATCTATAGCTAATTGTTAACGAAGAATGGTAAAAATTTCTTCTCATCTTACAATAAAATTAGTAGAGTCCATGTCCAGGCGACTGCAAGCCGTAATAACTTTAAATTATTGGCAGACAAAATATTAATTAATTAATTTTTGGAATATTATATTTTCTATATTCAGATTTTTGCAAAACAAACTATAAAAATCACATAGGTCTAATAAATTATCGTTTTCATCTGCGCTTTTTTATATTTTGTAAATAAATATGATAGAAACATTTCATTTTGTGTTTCTCTATAAATATAAAACAGCGAACTAGTAAGAACATTGCATAGCACGACTCCAGTGCGTATTTATCATCTACTTTGGTTCCGNGCGAACTAGTAAGAACATTGCATAGCACGACTCCAGTGCGTATTTATCATCTACTTTGGTTCCGGAACGTGCAAAAGCGTACCCGGAGGGTGCCACATAACGCAGTGGTACCACCACATGGTACAAGAATACCCTCTTATGTTGCTGCATCATATAACATAAGTTACAACACAATATATATTGTTTTCAGCAGTTTTAATAAAAAGAATTCATTTATTTTTTTAATCTAAACAACGCATAAATAATAATTTCTATGTATGTATTGCGTGTTAATATGAAATTAAAAATCTGTTGTTATCTACCGAAAACCTGAAATTATTTTTTTATTCAAATGCTCGTGTAATGTGAAATAATTTCCTAAACATATTACAGTTCTGCGTATTGCTGATAAAATAAAGTATCTATGTCCGTGTTTGATATGAAAATATAACGAAAAGGTGGTAGAGTAATATTTTCTGGAAATAATTGGAGGAAGATAGTTATTTTCTTGAGTACAGACGTTGTCGGCAGTGAAGTGTACAAAGGTGTTATCGTGGCAACACTTCTTGTAAAAAGTTTGTTTTTGGCACGCGAACTTCTTCTACCTTGATAAACATGACGGTAAAGGATTCCTCAAATTTTTTAAACTTTCGAATGTAGCATAAGAAAAATCTGTTATTACTAGAGCGTAAAATTATTGAAAGATTAATGACATTGTTATAAAAATCAAAAATATTTGTAACTAAAAACCAGTTAAATTCATTTCACGTGCCCCATTTGAACATATTGAAAGAAAAATAAATTATTGTCTTAGTTGTAGGAAACAAAATGTATTAGTAAATAAATCATTCGAATATAGATTTATGTAGCGTGTTCGTTGGGCATATAAAACTTTACTAACAGTTAAAAGTCGTAGTTTTGGCGCGATTTCAACGAATATTTTCTCATTTATTACTGGATTATATTATGAATTAAAAGTAACAAGTTGAAACTAAATATGGTAGGTAAACTTGATGGTTAGTCTAAAGAATAAATATTCGAAATGAAAGATGAGGAAATAGCAGTTTGCAGACACTAAACTAACTTAACAAGCTGAGAACACGAAGTAACTTAGGTAATAACATGGCATGAATCGTATTTTCTTCAAGAGAAATGAACTAGTTTGCATGAAGTGAATTACTCGTGCCTTTAATTCACATTGACGCCAGCAAACAGTGCCTTTAAAACATATGCGACGGATGTATTGAGAGGTTAGGTTAGAGTTCAATTAGCTAATTGATCTGTCAGAATTACAAGTTCACCGCACATTGAGGCGGTAAGGAAACTTTTCAAAAACAAACTTTTAACAGATTAGAGTCGCTTCGTAAGGTACAGTACGGCATAGTACTGTTTACATTGCGCTTTGCTTTCACTTGTCACGTTACTGAACAACACAACAAGAAGAAGAAGATGCTAGCAAAACTATTAAATGGATGTTGTGTGCACGCTTAATCGATATTGTTTAAACTTTAGAGTTCCTCGTCTGCTTTATTTTGTCGTGTTGTTAAGTACTCCGTGTATATTTACGCTTTATTAGTATGTTTAACAATTGACTTTGCAGAAGGAATATAAAGTTACTCATTATTTAGTATCAAGTATGAAACTCTTCACTTATGCCGGTTCCTGAGACCGGCCATTTTACAGTATTTTTCAAATATTTTAAACATTTAAAAACTTTTGAACACCTTTTAATCGCTCTTTTTGACTTTAACTAAAGTTTTTGTTTTTTTACATGTTTTCAATCGATTTCTTAGAATCTTTTGAGCAAATTTTTAATAGTTTCTTTATCAAAACTGGTTTTTCTTTCCAGGATTAGTCTGTTTTAACAATACTCTTTTTATTTTTTATATATTAAAGAAAATGATGTTTCCTTGTCTTTAATCGATTTCTTAGCATCTTTTGAGAAATTTTTTGATAGTTTCTTTAACAAAACTGGTTTTATTTTGTAGGATTGGTCTTATTTAACCAATATCCTTTATTATTTTTTATGTATTAAAGAAAATGGTGTTTACTTGTCTTTAATCGATTTCATAGGATCTTTTGAGAAAATTTTTGATAATCTCTTTATCAAAACTGGTTTTATTTTACAGGATTGATCTTTTTTAATAATACTCTTTATTATTTTTTATATATTAAAGAAAATGGTGTTTACTCAATAGATTTAATAAATTAATTTTTATTGTAAATAAATTGATTTTCTTATTTTATTTTTTCAGATGCTTGACGTAAAAGGTAACATCCATTACCCCAGCGGTTACCCAATGGCGCAACATCCTCCAGTATTCTTGTGTTCATCGCCAGGCCCAGACCCGTACTGTTCTCAAGATTTATACAATCCTGTTTACGAAGAATTAAGTGACGCAGAAAGTGAGTTAGCACCTGCAGGTGGAAGCGAAGATGAATTCGCTGAAGATGAATTAAGTCTCGCTGGAGACGCTGAACGAAGATTAAATATTCCGCCACCACCGTATAGACCAGACCCGTCAATCCGTACTGTAAACGCGCGATATAGAAGACCACAAGAACCATTACCGCCAATTCCAGGTGCTAGAAGACATCGAAGCCTGGAACGACGGAATCAAGAATTTCATGAAGGAATGCTTTTGGATGCGTTACTTCAGTTTTATCCACGAATTGGAAGTGTAGGGCCACCTGGAAGACGTCCTGTAGTACCTAGTATTACACAAAGGATACAATGTATCCCTACACCTCCAGGTCCCTATGAAACGGTGCCTGTTTTAGGGCATTTAGCAACCTTTAGACCAGTACCGAAACCCTATTCGCAAGATTCAGCATTTGGGTCGGATTCAGGATATAGTAATCATACAAGCGGTACTAGAGGTTCAAATAGAGGTCGAAGGGATCCAAGAAGGTTATCACAGCTAAGTGCAGACTTAGCGTAGTGAATTTTATTACGAAAGTTAAATTAAATTTAAACTAGAGTGAAGTTACCTGTAATTTAATGAACATCAAAAATAAAACTTTTAAAAGTGCAATGTGTTGAACTTTAACAGACTTGTGTTGTGATAGACTTTGTAAATTTGTAATTCAAGTGTAATTAAACTTTTAAATAACAATATCGACAAAACAGTGAGAATTACCTACTACAATACACGTACTGGAATTATAAATAATTTTTATATTAAATTTGGAAAGGGTGTGTGAAAATATTCGCAAAATTCACAGTTAAAACATCTTCTCTTATTTGGGAAAGTTGTTTAAAGTAATTTAATTATTAATTACAATTAATTTTTCACCTGTAGCAGCGCTAAGCATGATTAGTTCCACAAACGAACGCCAAGCCGCTACTTTCCATAGTCATAAACGTAAAGAAGAGTTAAATAAGTCTTGGAATGTATATACACTAGAAGGTGTTTTGAATGTAAATATTTATAACAGAAAAAGTTTTTTTAGATGAAACTGTATAATATCTATCAGTACTTCAACTTGAAATTAATAGTTATATGTTTAATTTTTCCTTCTAGTTGAATAATGAATGTGTTTAGAGAAGTGAAACGATAATATTTATGTTCACAAGTGACCGTAATGTGAGAAAATGTTAGTTCAAGACACCTTCTAAAGTTTATATGTTCTTAGTGAACAACTCTCAACTACTTGTACTTTGTCGTTATTGTCACAAGCCACACACCTTTACGCGCGGTGCTTTGAGCTTCTTACACTCACTTACATTCCATATTAATGAAGATATCACATTAATGAAGACACCACCGGAACACTTAACGTTATTAGCCGTGAACAATGTTGTACATAAAACTTACTACTGAAATATTCACTTGGACACTTGGTGCATAATTTGTATATTTTGTTATCAATTTATTTATTTTATGTTATTATTTTGTAAATAAAATTTATATTTTATAATTTATTATACGAAATTGTAGATCGATTCTAGGGGAAAATTATATCATATTCGCTGTGCTCTTGTAAAAAGACAATTTTCATAACGTATATATTTATACATAGGTCAGTTTAAAAGTACTATTTGTAAACGTTTGACTAAAATGATTAAATTATCGATTTATTGTAATTTATACCAAAAAAATATCAAAATATATTTTGAAATTAATAAAGTTTTCATCGATATATTATAAACATTTTAATCAAACGTGAGAATCATAAGCAATACATCATTAAAAAAAAAACTATATAATTAACATATAAATAAAAATTTCTTACAAAAAAATGCCTACATCCTAAAATAGTATCAACAATCACTAATTCTGTATTCTGTTATCACTTGAATTCAGTCATTTAGAAATGAATATTTTTAAGCAGAAATAAATAAAAATAGCTACTAGAAACCAAACCCCTTTACCTCAACAAATGAGTTCGACAGGGTCATATAGATAAGTTTTAGAAACAGTGTAACTATAATTCACCACCATTTTGTTACTGTTGTCTCCGTTCTTGATAAATGACGCTTTTAGGGCATATCTACCAGTATTTAGATAGTTTACACTGAAATGTTTCACTTCTTTCTGACTTATTTTAGTAAACTTGTTAAAGATACAAAAACATTTTCTTTATTTACTGTCATTGTTATAATCATATTTCAACAAATAAATAGCGTCATTTTATTTTAAGAATTGGATTAACAACAATGATTATTCACAAAATAATTGTACATTAACATTCATACTTTATTTATGTGTTGTCCTGTACTAGTCCAATTATGAAAATATTTTTTTGCATTTATTTTTTATTTAAAAGTTATTCAAAAAATAAGAACTAAAGGCAAAAGAATATTTTCTAAACATTTGTTATTGTTTTTAAGTATTTACAATTAGTATTCATTCAATCTTCAAATAAAAATAATTAATTCTATTTGTGTACTTTTATGTGTTCACCTTGTAATCATTCCTTCATTTGTTTATTATCATTTATGTGTTTTTTATTTAAAATTCTTTCTAAATATATAACTTTAACCTTAAATTGTTTAAAATGTTTATTTATACGTAAAATATTATCATAAATCATTAATAACTTCAATAAATACATGAAGACGCAAATATTTTTTTAAAATTTATAATTTATTATGTTCTTTTTATAAAATAACAAATTGAATATTTATTTGACTTATATTTTTTTAGTTAATATGATAAAATTTAGTTTAACTTACACTTTTCTTTATAATATTTTAAAACATTTTAATTTGAAAGACTTGTGGGCTGTTGGGAAAGTGTAATAATCAAGCGGCTGTTAAACAAAGTATGTTGTAGACAGGTCATCCTACCCGCGACCTCTTGGGCGGCCACAATGGTTTATGGGTAGTTCGAGAGCTATTTATCCTTTCCCGCCATTTACATTTTATTTGAATATTCATGAAACTTCGATGTGCACAAGCGGATGGACAGTTTAAACCACTATAAAACTCAAAACGGTACATGTCTTCTTCATTCTATAGGATTAATTTTCATCATTTTACATAGAAAATTTGTTTCCCTCAAACAATGAACAAAATTGTTTAAATTTACTTTGTAACAAGGAAGTTATTAAAAATACCTTTTCTAAGTTATAATAAGAAATTGTTTTATAAAAATAGGTTAAAAGAAAAATTTACATACAGTTTAGCAAAACACATTTGTTTCTAAAGCAGTTAGCAGTTTATTTACGGGTCAGAGTTAAAAGTTATCGATAGCACGTATTTTAACCTTGTTAAGGGATAAGACTTTTCGAGGTAGCAGGGAACAAATACGAAGCAAGGCACGAACAAGGAACATCGCCATTATAGAGGAAAGAGAGGGGATTTCACCTCTTTTTCACCCTCCCCCTGATACAATTCACACAGTGAGCATTCGTTTAAATTGATACGCAATCAGAGGCAGACTTCATGGCGAAGATAATGTAAATTTACGAGACTCTACTGTGCGACTTAAAATATACGCCGCTTTCTAATTGAGTATTCATGGCTGAAACTTGCTGATTTATTGTCTGTATTGATTTTAATCTTTCCACTATAGTTTCAACATAGCAGAGACGATTTCTTTACTACTTTAATCTAAACTATAACTTTTAGTTATCACTTTTGGAAAATACTTTCAAGTTTTACTTTGAAACCATTCAAGAATTATCAGGAAACACTTTTCAACTATTTTTGGACAGGATTAAACTTGATCTCATTTACTAATTTATATTAAATATAAAAAATAATTTCATGATGATAAAATATTAATAAAATAAACAATAGTGTATAACTTATAAATCTAAAATTTACTATAAATTAAATTCAAACCCCGAAATTATAAATCATGGCAATAAAAAAGACTCCAAGTTAGTTACAACTTGACAATTGCTTTTTACAATGCAAGACACATGGTTTCCTACGAACTTAGTTCGAATTGTCATTAAATCTGCTTGAACAGGCGACAATCGACGATTTATCTTCTAATAAATCGCTAGAAACTGCCCGATTATAATTTTCCTTTTTTATTTTTTAATGATACTCAATTCTATAAATAAAACAATTAAATTATAAATATAGTACTTTTTATCTGCTAAAATCATTCATATTAAGTTAAAAAAAAGTTTAATTTTTAACAATAATTAAAAATTAGATTGATTAACTTACCTATTGTAATGATATTGTTTCTCAATTGCTATTTTATAAGCGTCAAACATTATTTACTTCTGCTAATTTCGAGAAATATGTCAAACTATGAGGTAAACACAGAAAATATATTTGTGCCATAATATTTTCTGTCGATTTATGTATTTAAAAATAAAATAAAAATCTAGAAAATCGTTATATAATAAATTGGTCAGCAATTAAGTTTTAAAAATTCTGAATAAGGATATCTAAAGCTCAAATCACTCACAATATAGCAAAAAAACAAAAATTTTAATAATCTGTTTAATTATCTTTCGCACTAATGTATTCTTTAAATAAAATTATAAAAAACTATATAGTTAAGAAAATTTGTAATTACCTAAAGCAGGGAAAAACAATATGATAATGAATTTTATAAAAAGTGAATAACTTTAGAAACTAACATTAAATTTTTTCTAAAAATCACTGAATTATAGTACAGCGATATTTAGTGATTTTAACAGTTTATTTTTTTTTTTTCCAATAATCTTGGGAAATAGTTGATTTATTATGCTGAAATCCCGGGAAATTATTGCCCTATTTATCTAAAACTTTGGAAATACACTTTGTATAATGTTTCTAATCAATTCATAGCATAAAAATTTTATCCTAAAAATAGGCCTTTTTTGGCAAAAGTTACTGGATTATACAGCGATTTTTACCGATTTTTAGCATTGATTTTTTTGCAAAAATCTCGCGAAATAATTGTGCTATTAGGCTAAAACT
>NEEE01002717.1:0-19581 GCA_002278615.1 Pogonus chalceus
TATCTATATTTCGTCGACGCTGAAATGTTTTATTACAATTTTGGCAATCAAAAAGACCTGTTCAAATGATTTAAACAATTCATTTAGCTGACATTGTGGAAACCCATTATATTCATTGAGTGACAAAGGAAAGAATTTAGAAGCCAATATGCGTTGTTGATTACAACAAATATATAAAAGGTGTTGTCCGCGCCGACCAATAGTTATCTTATTACACGATTGTGCATCGTAGTAAATAAAAACAAAAAAAACGGTGATTTTTCTCGTCAAATGTGCGCTATTTTATGCTTTAAGAGTTTTTAAAACATTATATCTACAATCAAATTAAAAAGAACAAAATATTTTTACATGACGTCGAAAAGAATGGTTAACTGAAACTACTCCCAAAAAATACTGACAATCCTGTACCAAGTTTAACCGCTACGTCAAGCAGAAATGATTCTGCAGGGAGATTATCAAAAGATCACAAAAGGCATAAGTTAGTGAAAATTACTACAGCTGGTAACAAACTAAAACCTAAAAGAAAGGTGTCGTGTATGTGCCGTACATAAGAAAAAAAGCTTAACCTGTTATACATGCGAATTTTTGCAGTTTCACTACAAAGGAGAGATTTTTTTCGAATACTATACTTTAGAAAAATATTTGAACCTAGCATTAGCTACACGCAATTTTATTAAAATAGTAAAATACTGTCANTTGGTATTTTAATAAACCTTCGGATGTTTAATTTGCTGTTTATTGTGATATCTTTAAAATGTATAGGCAAGTTTGGGTAGATGCATCTCATATATTTTAACAAATTCTATGGCGCCAATATCAAATGAAATCTATAATCCACTCAATGAAAAACTGTTGCGTGTGGCACTGCTTCAGCTCTGTTTGTTGCAGTCCAATGTTTAAATCAATTGTCTGAAGAAGAAAAATTAAAGTTTTACTTAGAAGTTCCATTATTAAAAACAATTTATTAATATATAATTACAAAGCGTATATGATTTAAATGATCAGTTAGTATCACTCTTTGGTAAAGGCGGATTCTCGTTTGATAAATGAGCTTTTAGCCTACATTTGATTAAAAAAATAATAATTTTAAAGTATCTTAACATGAATATGAAACTAAAACGTTTAAACTAATATAGAACTATAAATAAGACCATTTTAAATTTTCCTTACAAATACTTAAACGACCATTTAAAGTCAAAAAAACGTATTATTATAAGCAAAATATCTCAGCTATATCTTCCGTTAGGGACAATAGAACCGATTTAAATTCAAGCCAAAATAATTCTCAGGAACTATGAAACGCTTTCATGAGTAGTAACTGGGTTTCTAAAATTAATAATGTCGCCGTCTAGATTCATGTAAAATCTGATGTAAATCCCGCAGTCCTAATATCTCGTGCTGTTACTGTTAAGAATTGAGTTTTACTACCTGAAATGCGTAAAATCCATAAATATGATTAAATAATTTTTTAAAAATATAACAATTATTATAAACCACTTAAATTAATAGCGCTCTGATATAGATTTATTAATGATAAATAGAATAAGAAAAATATAAACTCACTCACCATCATTAGTTGAAACAAAGATCGCCGACTAATCAATAATTAAAATAATGCAAAATCAAAAATTTGCTCAGGAAATAATAAACTTAAGAATTAACGATAGGGTAAGTTTAATGAGCAAAAAACTATCATGACATATTACGCGTTGGACGTAACTTGAGAAACTCAAATATGTCCTATGATAAAACAACATTTCATTTTTCTACTAAATAAAAATCAAAGTAAAAGCATAATTATACAATAAAAGTTTATAAATTTGTTCTTTGCGGGTGTTAAACCTTGCACTGGCATCGCTAAGACAAAGTTACTGGCCAATCACTAGTCATATACCAAAATTATGGTGGCATTTTTTCAAAGAAGAAAACTTTAATTTATACAACGCAAAATTATCAAATTTTGTCTCATCTTAACAAAGAGATGACAGGAATATAAATTTATTGCACATGGAGCATCTACAAAGCTGTTATATCATGGTTTTATTAAAATATAGATAGCTATCCGTTGCCAAGGATAGATGACACATTAGACACTTTAGTTAGATCAATGATTTTCTCGACTTAGGACCTAAATTGTGGATATTGGCAGATGGACCTAAAACTTGAAGACAAAGAGAAAACAGGTTTTACAATTGGCACGGCACTTTGGCAGTTTAACGTTATGTCGTTCGGTCTATTCATTGCACTTGAAATATTCGATCGACTTATGGAAACTGTATTGGCTGGGCTGTCTCGGAAAACTTGTTTAGTCTACCTCGACGATATAAAAGTTGTTAAAAACATTTGAAGATCACTTAAAGAATTTAGAAGAAATTTTCCTGAGACTAAAAATAGCCAACCTAAACTCAGCCAAAAAAAATGTCATCTAATCCAGAATGAAGTTCGATATCTTGCACATGTTGTCTATGGCTAAGGTATTGCAGTTGATCCAGATAAAATAAAAGCTATTCGTGATTGGCCGGCTCCTCGAAACAAACATGATTTAAGTAGTTTGCTGGACTTATGTACTTACTATTGCCGATATGTATCTGGATTTGCGAACATAGCGAAGCCACTTATCAAACTGACAGAGGAGAGTAAAAATTTTGCTTGGAAACTAGAGTGACAACATGCTTTTAAACAACTGAAGCATTTCTTGACAAGTGCACCCATCTAGAGTTATCCATTGCCAGATGGATAGTTTGTACTAGACACGGATGCTAGCTTCGTTGGGATTGAAGGCGTACTTTCCCAGATACAAGATGGACTGGAATAGTTATTGCATACGTCAGCAAGACCTTGTCGAGACTTAAAGAGGCTGTAACGTTACAAGAAAAAAACTGCTAGCAGTTGTGAAATCAGCGGAACACTTCTACAAATACTCGTACGGTAGAAAATTCTTTATAAGAACTAACCATGCTGCTTTAAATTGGCTGCTGCAATTTGAGAATCCTGAAAATCAAGTTGCCAGATAGAAAGATAGACTTAAAGAAAACAACTGCTCATCGAAATGCTGACGCATTGTGCAGAAGACCATGTGACAAAAAATCTTCATCATTGCAAAGACAACGGTAATCAACGATGAATGGCACACTGATGAGATTAAGACTGACCAAAATTTAGTTTGGAAGCTGATATTAAAATGGAAAATATAAGGAATGAAACCAGTATGAGAGGATATTGTCCACCTATCATAAGCTGTTTCATCGAACAGAATGAGACTCTATCGTAATCAAAGACGGGACTCCTTAAAAGATTAGTGGAAAACATTGATGGTACAGATACAAAAGCTCAATTAATTATTCCACGGAGTAGGGTACTAGATGTTTTAAAAATGATCCATAATGGATCTGGTGGAGGACACTTTGGAGTCAACAAAACACTTATAAAATTGCTTGAGTGATTCTATTGAATGAATTGCAATGAGGACGTATAAACCTGGTACCAAAAATGTGCAGTTTGTGCTGGCAGCAATAGACCAAATAAACAACGAAAAGCGCCTATGCGTCAATACAAAAATGGCTGCCCTTTCGAACACATTGCAGTTGACGTGGCTGGCCCGTTTCGAGAAACTGATGATGGGAACAAATACATTGTGGTTGTAATGAACTATTGCACTAAATGGATTGAAGCCTACTCATTACCAAACCAAGAAGCCATAAAGCTTGCTGAGAGGTTGGTGAGCAAATGTATTTGTCGATTTGGAGTTCCATGCTAACTGCGCTCCGATCAGGGCAGATTTTTCGAGTCTGCGCTCTTTCAGAATGTGTGCAGAACAATGAATGTTCGTAAGACCAGAACAACTGCATTACTTCCGCAGTCTGATGGAATGGTGGAACAAATAAATAGAACGATAAATCGTTACTTGTAAAGGTAGTCTCTGGCTACCAACGAGATTGGGACCAACATCTTCGTATGTTATTAATGGCTTATCGATCAGCCGTACATGAGACGACAGGGCAGATGCCAGCAGACGTTTTCTTTGGGCGTGGATTGCGCTTACCTTGTGATCTGGTATTTGGGACTAAACCAGGTGAAAATCTAGTTGAAGAAGATGACGTAACCAGCCTGAGAAAAATAATGGACGACAAACATGAGTGGATGAATGTTTAGGATGCAAGTGACACGATAAATGACCGCTATGACATTATAGCTGAAAAGAAAAGCTACCAACCCGGAGACTTTGTGTAGATTTACAATCCGCAACGACATTGCGGCTTGTCACTAGAATAACAAAGAAATTGGGAAGGGCCATACAAAGTCATGGAAAGGATAAATGATGTAATATACAGAATAAAGAAAATGCCTTTTGGAAAGCATATAGTACTGCATTTTATTCGGTTAGCTACTTATACCGGCGATTACAATGAAGGGCATTAGGATCACTATAGAACAACAGTTTCGACATATTGGGACCCAGGAACAAAACTTCGAAAACTTCATGGCTGATTATTCCACTGTACACAAGGCATGGTATGGCGTGACAAATGAGGAACATCAATATCTCTTCATGGTATCGACTGAATATTCACCGGGCCATTGTGTAGCAGATGACTAAATAATGTCTCGAGAAATTGCTACTATGTTTTAAAAGAAATATGAACAACTAAAAATCCTGTCAAGACAATGTTCAGTTGAAAAAACCCAACAACTTTGTGATTGCACGACCGACTAAACATGGTACTTATATTATCTGGTGACCAAATCACAATCATGCGACAAACCGTCATATCGATGTCTATGGAACTCGCTCTGCAACTTAAGGTGCCGTTTGCTGGAAAGCAGCATCATGAAACTGGAAATACCAAAAATAGGCTAAGAATTAGATGGTAAAGATTGAAGAATTGTAAGAAACATATTGGAGGTTCTTTTATGGCATACTTGGGTCGAAATTCTTATCTGCAACTTCAACCCTTACAAACAAATAAAGCTCGAATGGATCATCGATTGTCACTTCTACAAAACTTCGGAATGCACCAAAGGGGATGCCTTCTGATTTCGTTATGGACTATTTTGGGATAAACCAGCTTTAAAAAGGGGGCAGTGTAACGGGCGTACCGCCACTAGTGACTAACCTTAGCACTGGATATGGACATGTTTGTGTCGTAGAATACTCTAGGAAGTTTGCGTAGCTACTGAAATATTCGATACTCGTTGGCTGACAGACAAAATTAGGGAAGAAAGAATATTGTTACTCCTTGCATCGCTAGCCATATCCACCGATTGCTTTGCGAAAAAGGTAAATCTGCACGGTCTGCAGCCAAAAAGTGCTTTTTGGCATCAAGCCACACTAAAGCAAGGCTTTTGTGGTGCAAATTTTGCAGGCATTAGACACCATAGGATTGTAAACGCGTCTTGGTTGAAGATGAAAGTTCTTCTCAATTGTTTACTACCCGGCTAGTTTTGATACGACGAATCCCCGCGTAAACTTACCTCCCTTCATGTGTTCAAACACAGAAATATAGTGGTGATGGAAAGGTTATGGTATGACATAGTATTCCTGGATATGGCTTTACATATCTGGAAAATGAAACAGTGAATACGAAGAGATATATTGATATCTTAAGGAGGAACATGCTACAGTTTAAGGAAGATGAAATGCCGCTAAAAGGAGCTGTCTTCATCAAGATAATGCCATGTCACATGTTTTGCGAGCAATTATGTCGTTTTTAAAACAAGATAATATGTCCCTTTACGTGGCCAACGCTTAGCATCAGGTTTACCATTACTGAGAAGGTTTGTAAGATGTTGGGAAATAAAATGGCAAAGCAACGGCCAAAAAATTTAGAAAATTTTAAAATATTATAAATAAAGAAGTGAGCTTAGATTTTGTTAGAGGCAAAAAATAATTTAGTTAACAAAACGCCACGAATAGCCAAAAAATACATCTAGGCCAAGAGATACTGCTTTAAAAGCTAATTTGATCCTAATATTTTAATCACTAGTGATGCTGAACTTTCCTCTGCACTTAATTTATTATTTGTTTTATTACCAAGAATTTAAAACTATCAATACACTAAAATATTAATTAAATTGTGACAGATTTTTTCTAAAAAATATCAATACTTTAAAATGTGACAGTCCCTAAAACGTCAAGAGTTTANTTTTAAATATTATTTCTTTATTTAAAAATTTAGATTTAAGATTTTAAATTTGTATAATTAAATATTACATTATACTTTTTAATATTATTATTATTCTTTTTTAAGTTAATTATTTGTTTTTAGGTTTGTGTTTTTCTAAGTTATTCATTAATATTTATTATTGTAGTAAATTATTGCTACACTTTTATAATTGTAAAATTGCTATTTCTTCTTTACATTATTTTGTGTAATTTTTTAGATTAAAATATCATTATATATAGTATGATAAATATGTTTAATATAAATTAATTTTGTATTTGATACGAATTATAAATTTTTTTATTGTTCTTATAATCTCAAAAAGTATTTAATTGTGGCGAACGCGTTTTCGTTAATAGTTCTTTTATAATATGATACATGAAGTTACTAAAAGCCAAATTGTGTAAATAAACAGTTTTGCCGGCCGTGTCGCTTCTTAATATAGTAACATATTCGTTGGTGTAAAGCAAACTATTTCAGATCGGTCAACCGCCCATTGTTAGTGCAAAAATATACTTTAAGAACCAAAGTGACGTATGTCTGACATCATCAACGACAAAGTAATAGGACACTTCTCTCTACTATAATGTATACATTCCCGCAAAAGTTGAAGCACCGACTATGAAAAGTTTGCCAAGAACTGATGAAGCTTACATCGCGCACAACAATAAACAAAACAAAATCAATTAGTTAACCGCACATAGAATGGTCTCCAATAATTAAATATGGATCCCATTATGTTTAAAATTTAATAAAGACTAAGAAACTATACTAAAAATTTCAAAACAAAATCCGTACACGACCCGTTTGGGAATAAATAAAAAAAAATTGACAAATATATCGCCAAAAATCTCGAAAACAAATACCACGGCGTCAGGGGTGTATAATAAAGGCATATAACATTAAATTACATGTCATATTGCTAAAATTGCATAGACGTTGTTGTGTACAGCTGTCATAACAAACTTTTTATTTGTTCATAATATTTTCATAAATCCGGAAGCAAGGGCATATATTCAATTCATCCAGGTTGAAGAATCAAGGATAACATAAGCCGCACAGCCAGTATAAATAATGATCTAAAAGTCATTTAAGTGAATTTGCAAAAAAAGTCCCACATTCTGTGGTTGCAAGTAGCGACATCTAGTAGCTAAAAGTCCAACTAAGGATATTCTTTTCTTGCAATTTATCCAGGTAAGAAAGGTCACTTAATACTCCCAAAAAAAAATTGGACGTGCATAACAACGATATTTTTCAAGCAATTTTTAAGCTAAATGAAAATCTGCGAGATATGATAAGCGAACATACAGAACAACTAAGATGCGAAATCAATCAAGCCAATCATCTAAACGAAAAGAAACATGCAACACATGAGGCAACCATAAAAACATAACAAAGTTACTGCAGCTGAGGAAATTTACTGACAAAACAATATCCTAATAAGCGGTATCAACGAAATGGAGAAAAACAGATTATATTAAGAGGTACAGTTATAAAATTTCTCACAACTGTTTTAAAATCACCCACCAATATTACCGAAGTAGACTTTATACGTAGACTAGGACAAAAAACGGACAACAAAAAGCGCCCAGTCCAAAAACGTTACCTTGCATATCGGTAAGCGTTGGAAATTATTTCAAACAGAGGAAAACTTAAGAATACAAACTTCGAATTTCGAGAAGACTTACCTAAAAATATCATCGAAATAAGAAAAAATCTCATCTCTTACATGCAAAAATACCGCGAGAAGAGTTAATATTCACTAATAAGGTAGGACAAGTTTTATGTAAATGGCAAAGAAATCAAAACAAGAAGAACAACACCTCCCAAAACAAACGATATCAATGCCAGCCGCGTCGTTAAATAGTAAAAATTCTGCACGACAACTCTCGGACGATTCATAAATTTTCTCCTAAACCTAAACTCAAAGAAAAGAAACTGATATCTATTCGAAAACACTCCTTCTCCAAATATACAAAACAAAATAAACACGTCTCTTATGAAAATATTGCGCCGTATTTCCAAGTAACACCACCGTCACTTCAAGTAATATAAACCCACCAACATTTCTACACACATCAAAAAATACAGGCAATTGCAGAGATACTGACAAAACAGCATACGCATAGCAACTAAGAACACGTCTTGGATGCATTAGGAAGGCAACTACAGCTATACATAGGCACTCTCAAAAAATATGCAACACCAACACATTTAAGAAAAAAACCAAAAGAAACCCTCGCAACAAGGCTGGTCACCTAGGAAAAATATGACCATCCAACACCGAAGGCCTCTCAGAAATAAGAAGAAGCCACGAATCGATCAAAAGTAGGGAATCCAATTAACTTTTCATGCATGGTGCTGCTACAAGCAGCAACTGCGACATTGGTACCTGCATCAATGAGAAATGGAAAAAATCATGTATTGCATTCGAAAAAATAAACGACAGAATAGAAATATTACGATTAAAAATAAATCATAAAAAGACACTTAGAATCATGCAAATACATGCTCCAATAAGCATGTCCACAGATAAAGCAATATTCTTATTTTACGACCAACATTAAAAAAGGTGATCAACACGACATCCAACACTACAGACCTATTAGTCTGAGCTAAGTCTAAATTTTAGCCCTTGGACAAGGCTTTACAATATCGACATAAATGCCCATTTCAGTGAATGGCTCAAGAGCGTTTAGAGCGCAAAAATAAAGCCATGGCAAACGATTGGCTTACTCTATACTCCTTGGTGGCACAATTAAGCAACGTAATAATCAATTACCTACCTTCGCTTATTATATTAACCGCGCTCACCGACATAATCCGTAAGTTTATAAAAGAAATTCTCCACTTTGTCAACAAATGGCATATGGTATGCTCTACTGCTCACAATCGGACGGGGACTTAAGTAAACCAAAATTATTGGCTAACAGTAATCTGGCTGCGATAAAAAAGGCATTTGTAGCTAGAGGGAGCATTGTCAAATGACAAAGCGTTCGTCAGCATTTATCGTAGCAAAGCAGCGAAGGGAAAAACTAAAAACGCAGCAAGGCATTACGGGTTGTAATGGCCACAATCTGGCCTTTTACATGCCTAAATCAAAAGAATTGTCGCGCAGGAAGTAGAAACGTCTGACATCGCAAGGCTTTGGGCTGAAACAATTCCTCAACAAACAATTANACATCGCAAGGCTTTGAGCTGAAACAATTCCTCAACAAACAATTAAATCACCAGTGGAATATAAATTAAACTCAATTAAACCTCGGGCTACTGACTGACGTGATTTAACTAAGAACAAACCAATACGGAAACATAACATCCCTCAAACGCTCCGGTTTATTTCTGCCAGCAACAGGCACTACCTGAGTAGAATTCAAACTCATTGATGCCTAGCTAAGAGATTCGAGTCAAACCTCAACAATGTCTAGAGAAAGAAGCTATTTATGTGATTACTATGTAACGCCATCTTAGTCAATGGGTGGCTTATGCAGTTAGCTAGTAAATAGACTGACTGAATTCTGAGCCACTGACTAGCTAATAATATTAGATATAGATTTCTGATGTTCGTCATACATAATACGTGACCGTAGACCACATAATAGGCAATGTTTTAATTAATTACAGTCTTTTTGACTGACCATTAAAAGCTAATAGGTCGATTCGATTAAAACATTAGCTTACGAGTATTCACTTTCAGGGAAATCAATTTTTTTCTGGAAATTTATGAAGATACCATTAAAAAATCAAAGAATATGAAACTGTTTTTTTTTTATACGGACTGTAAGAAGAATCTGACGAAACAAATCAAAAACCGAATTAAGCAAATATAACTATGGAAGTGATGTCATTAGATGGAAAACCAATTCATCCCAAACTTAATAAATCTGAGTCTGATGATGATGGTTATATAAAATTGTAAGTTATAATATCTATGAGTATATTATAATTATTCAAAAGAAAAACTAAGAAAAATAAACAACTAAAATTCTATGCACAGGATGTTCTAATAATTCAAAAGAAAATAATGATCAGAAGATATCAATTGAAACTTATTCAATTATACAAAAAAGCCATGAAAATAAAAAAAAGCATAAATAAAAATAAAGCACGAAACATGGACAATCTAGGTGCCCATCATAATTTTATCATAAGTTTTTTAAATTTCTTACTAANAATCTAGGTGCCCATCATAATTTTATGAGAAGTTTTTTAAATTTCTTACTAAAATCTAGAATATTTTTTTAATTAACCTTTTCGAATCATTATTTAATTAAAAGTAGCAAAAGTAATGATGACAATCCGTAGGTAAAAATGTAACATGTATCATTATCTACGTACTGATAATGGTAGTATACTTAATTTTAGAAATTTATTCTCTTAACTTTCTTTATTTTATTAGATTTGAAATTTTGCACCGAAAATTAAAAAATTATAAAACTGCGTCTTGAAATTCCACAAAATCATAAGATATGTGCACATGAAAATTAAAAATTATCAAATAAAATAGTTATATATATTATAAATAATAAAACGCAATAAAACAGACATAAACGACCGCAATGGATAAGTTCGAAACGTGTTGAAAGGCCAATGAGTAACAAAAAACAATATGATTCACTGTACAACTTGCTTTTAGAACAAGAATCAGTAAAAATTAATTTAGTTAGTATGGTTTATACAGTTAAATATAAATAAGTTATTAATATCTAACTGATTTACAACTGTAGAAATCTCTATTAGATTTTTTTATTGACTATGAATCAACTGTTTCAAAAAATGTAATGACGTTTATAAGAAAATTTATGCACAGGGTTCTTACATCAAGTTTTACGTGTGTCAATGTTACTGAAAGGAAATATATTTTGAAACTATTCTATAAATGCATTTCAAGTATTAAAAATTTATTTTAATATAAACTTTCTAGACGAAAATACGTATGGATTACTAATCAAGATTTCATTTTTATTTATTTTTTTCAGAATTTTTTACAAAAAAAAAACCCTGAGTAGTCAACATCGTGAAAACAGATATAGAAAAATTTAAATAAATTCATCGGGACTGTATTATCTACTCTAAGTCTTAGGACATTTCAAATAGATCAATTTAGGATTCAAAACAGAGTAAAAAACAGGTAATTGAACAAGATACTGCTGCAAAAGTATCTTAGAAGATGTACCCAAAAGTACCAACAATTACGATGTATTCACATGACAATATTAAAAGCTACGTCAGGAATAATATATGTGTCATTAATTTGAAAAAAGTGTCACCCTGAGACAGTGATTAGCCACAATCTGAGAATGCTGAGATTGACTTTTACTCAGGTACGGACAAAATCCCGAAATTTTGAAGAAAGTACTTGATCAATTAACAATCAGCACCGATGAATCGTGGAAAAGAAGATCTTAGAGAGTTTCGATTCACGTTGACAACAATTACTGCGCGCGCCGCACGCGTTAGACCAAAGGCGGATTATTAATATAGGCTTTAAATGCACGCGTTCGAACGCTGGCGTTATCCATTTTCTAGAATAACTATCAGCTTTATTTGTTGTTGTTGTAAGTTGTTTTGTCACTCATATTCATGTATTAAAAGCAACATGAAAGATCAAGTCAATTGCATTATAATAACCTATAAAGATAACAATTCCATATTATCAAAAATATTTTCAGCTTGTTTAAGCAATAAAAAGACACTTTTCAATATTTTCTATCTAAATTTAATAAAACTAGTTGATATGAATTTCATTCTAAAGATGATTTAGAATGCATTTTGTGGTTAGGTTAACGATTCGTGTTGGTTAGTCATTGTTTACATCAAGTCCCCAATGTTTAATTTTCTCCTTAGTCTCTCGCTTCTATTATAATTGCACGTATTTTAGCGATTCAAGCCAAACCGTATCATTTTTTTCATCATTCCGAGTTGCTTTTTGTACCGCGAGGACTTTATTCGTGCAAGGAACAGCCTAAAGCTGCGCAAATTAACGTTATGATGCTGGCTGAAATGACCAACGTCCAGATAGCTGAACAATGCAGTGCAATTTGAACACCATTTTGAAATGGACTCTTAGTGTCGCAAATGCTGACGACGCAGGATTCGTGGACCGCCGCGTGAATATTTTTAGCGTGAGAATTACCACCGCTGAACAAGGCGTCAGGCTCGCTGAAGAAATGGCAGAATATTCTTTTGAGTTGGCAAGAAGAACGGCGCGCAATGGCAACTTTGGGGATGTTTTAGATAATGTGATTCGAATACGTTTAAAGGAGCACAGAATAAACTGCCATAAAGCAGCGACGAAAATTGCAATTACTTAGGTAAACAAAGACCTGAGACTTGACTATGCGCACCGTCATCAGAATGGCGTTGTAGACGCATGCAGGCAAATAGCATGATCAGATGAGAAGGTGTTTTCAACGGACCAAGATATACGATACAAGGTTAGGCGTCTAGATAGAGAACGTTACTAAGAAAACTATGTTCTTCCTCAACATCTAAGTGTAACAGCATCTGTAGCAATGTGGGTTTGGATGACAGTGGACGGGGCTGGCGAAATTACGGAAATTACACGGCGTATGAACTCGGAGGAATACGGTAACATTTTGACCGATGTAATGTTGCCTTCAGTTTGTATTATGTAATCAGCAGAGGAAAGGAATCAAATACTCTTCATATAGGATAATTGTCTTGCGCATACTGCGAAGAACACGCTGGCGTGGTTCGAACAACACCCTGAAATCTAACCCATGAGTGGCCAGCCCAATCACCGATTTTAAGCCCGATAGAAAATGCTTGGGCTCAAATGACAAGAAACTTTAGACCTTAGGGTGATGTGAGGGCACGACTTGATTTGATCGCTGTGTCAACCAATCGTGGGATGAATTCCGGGGAAGAGAAGAATACTTTGGCAGACTTGTGAAATCTATACCTAACAAACTGCAATACATTATCACAGCACACGGGGCTGGAGATATAGAAGGTATTTTTAAAACTATTTTTCCCTTTGAATATGAAAACCTTAAATTCCACTTATATAAAGATATTTGAAAATATGATATTATTTAACTCAAATTATGAATTATTATGTTGCAAAGCTATATTCCATGATTTGTATCCTGCTGCAGAAAATGTGGTCTGGATTAATTTTTCAATATAATAGCAGTAATTAAACAATATTTACTCTTTAAATATAAATAGTCAAATTTTACTTTTAAAATAGGAAATTTTATTTTTAGAAATTTAAATCACACGTAAAATATATGTGATCCGTGATATATGTGATATGTTATAAAAAGTTAAGATAACGAAAATATCTTAAAATATCTTATTATATTCACTTATATTATAAATTAATCTGTAACAATTCATTTGTATTCCAAGATTTGTATTCTGCCATCCGTATCCCAATATCTTCATTCCGTCACTAGTATTCCGTGACCTTTATTACGTCAAATGTTTTCCGTTAATTGTAATCCATTAACCGAAATTCGTCACCTGCAATCCGTCTGTAGGAATTATTTTTGGTTGGTTGTGACCTTTTGGTTGCCAGCGCTCACATTCTGATGCGCACTGATAATATACATATGTATAGCCATGTAGGTATTTTATTTTTTAATTTATACACAGTCTTCCATTTTTGTTATTGTGATGAATGCACGTATTTTAATAAAGCTATTTTTATTTAACCCTTCGAAGAAAAAGCACCAAGAGCAAAACAAAAAATATGGCATAGAAGATTTGGCCACATAAATCGCTATAGATTAATACAACAAGGGCTTCCTCATAAGGAAAAAATTGCGCAAAGTGCATCGAGAAAAAAATGGCAAGACCAAAATTCTCAAACATTAAATATAAAAGAAATATTAGAGAATTAATACATTCCGATTAGAATGGATCCATTATCCTGAAGCAAGCACCGGTGAGAAATATTTTCAAGCCCTCATCGATGACTTCTGACACTACACAGTAATAAAACTACTTAAATATAATAATAAGTCGGAACAAAATATAATTAAATTTATTGCAAAAATCAAAACGCAATTCAAATTAAAAACAAAACAGATAAAAATGGATAACGGAACAGAATTTACGTCAAATAAATTTCAAAATTTTTGTAAAAGAAATGGAATTAAAGTTCAATATACTATGACAAATACGCCACAACAAAACGGAATTTCCGAAGGTATGAACAGGTCAATAATAGACAAAGTGCGTTCAAAATAAATCGAAACTAACTTACCTAAATATCTACGGGGCGAAGCCGTTCAGTGTTCAGCCTATGAATTAAATCTATCGCAAACTAAAGCTTTACCACGGGGCAAGGTCCCCGCAGACTATTGATATGGTAAACGCGACCTAGAAAAATTACATATTTTTGGATGTCAAGCATGGGCAAAGATATTACCTAAAAATGATAAATTGTCACCCAGAAGAATTTCGACAAGAATAATTGAATATTATGGAGGTGGTTACAGACTATAGAGGCCAACCGAAAACAAAATATTGACATCTGTACTTTCATCAATTGCAATGGAATTGGTCATAAATGTTGGTATTATTGACTTCTGTGGTTTCCTTAAAATTACGGCTATATCATTAATTTGGCTTACAACGGTGTTTCGAGATAAGCTTACTTTTTTTTAATTTTAAATTGTTCTGGATACCAAAATTCTGTTGAATAATTAATGCATTTGTAAATAAATTCCTCTTTATTGAATTGCTTCGACTTTCTTGCAATTAAATGTGATAACAAATAACAAGTTTTAACTGCAGTTGTGTTATCATTAAAAGGTTTAACAAATTTACTTTCTTGTTTTCTGAGTGCCAACTTTAATTCTAACAATTAATTTCTACGAAGTTTTGCAATATATTTGTCGCAGTTTTCTTTGATTTGTATAGTAGTGTCTTTTAATATTGTATTTGCACACTGCAATAGAGTTCCTAGATGTTTTACATAAAATTTTATTTTGGCTTAATAAAAAGATAATTAAATTTTTTTTTCATAAAAATTGTATTGTTCATCTTTAATTAGTCGTTTCTTACTCATACTGTTAGAGTGATTTGATATAACTAAAAATTCATTTTTTATGTATAAAGAAAATACTAGACTTCCTGATGTCTTGAAAATAGTTGCGCACACACTTTTAGAACGCTGTATTCATTGCAATTACAGACTAAATAAAAGACAAGATACTCAATGTAAATGTTTTGTACGAGGTTTTGGCCCTCTTCAGGTTTATTAAACGATCTAAAACATGCAGTGGCGTGAGAGGATTATAGTTTTACAGTTAGGTGGTCGGTTTATTCTGCGGGTAAGGAGTATTTGTATTTTAAATTATATTAACTTAATATGATTTTTTAAATTAATTATATATATATATATATATATATATATATATATATATATANAATTAGGCATCCTTATATAATTCAATTAGGTTAATAAATTTTCACGAAGAAATATATTTTCTACGTCAGCAAAATCTTTTCTTTTCCTTCATAAATTGAAACAACAAAACGCTATCTTGTGTTTCAAAGCAATCTTTCTTCCTCTTGACCGTAGTCTTATAAAATTGTCAAATCATAATTGTCACTTGGCTCATCAGTACTCAGGAACTGTTTGCATAAATGACTATCATAATTATACAATTTCTTTAACAAAAAACTAGCAACATACTTTGTCTTTCTAAAGTCAAGTAAATGTTCTATCATCAAACAATTTGAAAGAAGTAATTTGTAAGATAATAAGAATGCATCGCCATCATATTCACAATTAGTATTTGAATAGCATTTAAATTTTATATTAAAAATAACTGTTTTAAATGTATTAAGGAATTGAGAAGTTGAAGGACTTGTGTTGCCTCCAAACATTCCTGTAGAAATACTCAACATATTCTCTAAAGGATCCTGATTCAAAAATCTCGAAGTCAGGTACTCTAAACCCAGTTTTTGCAGAGAATCACAAAGATAGCAAATATTTTTAATCGCAGCCATTTATAATTTTAAGAATATAAGAGCGTTTATATTCTTACCTCTGATAAAAAATTTCAGTTCCCCTAAATACAAAAGTGATTTCTCGAGAATTTTAAATGTTTCGAATTTATAGTTATTTCACTACCATACAATTTTGTTGACGTTAATACTGAATTTAAAGTGTCAAAAAGATCATTTATAAATTCTAGGAAATGAAAAGTTGCTTCCGCTTGCAACGTTCCAATTTTAACAATGAGGCTCAAGAATGCAGTAGTTGACCGTGAAAATAATTGCGCTGCTAATTTTATTTAAATTTTCTGTCTGTGGGCTAAAAATAGATGTGCATATTTTGTTTTGCATGATCTTAAATCATTTTAAGAATTTATTGAATGTATATCTACAATATATTTCCATTTCGCCGTCTTGCATCGAATTAATATATTTTTGGTCATGGAGTTATTTCTGATGCATTTAAGCAAATGAAGAAGACTTCTTAAGTTTTTTTTTTTTTTTTTAAANTGAATAAATTTCCTGGACTAAATACAGAAAATATTGTTTATTTATAGAAATAAAATATCTACTTCTAAAAATACGACAATCCATATTAGTGAATATTTGTTTGTATTATTTATTCATCACTTCTATAAAAAAAATTATTTATTATATATTATCAAAAACTAAAAGAATATAAATCAGTAAAATAAATAAAATATAAAATAATATTACCTATCATATACAGTACAGGACTATCAATTATAAATTATATATATTAAGATAGAATTACTGATTTTTATAATTTTCATTTTTTAATTTTTTTTTATTTTCACTTCCGATTTATATGCTTGAATAAAAGCTATTTTTCTTTTTGTAGTTAAGCATTCTGCCCATTTTCTTGACGATGTTTCAATGCTTCCTTAAATCAAGCATATGCATTACGAGTATTGTGGATGAGTTTTTTAGTAACTTCAATATTTTCAATTCTCCAGGCACAGTCGCAGCATCATTAACAGATCTCCTAGCCACTAACGATTCTTCTTTGAGATTTTATATTAAACATTCTTTATTTACTGAAAACCCTGTTTCTACATTAGCATTGCCTTGAGAAAGAGTAGTTACAATTTTCATTACTTTTTCAACAATTCATACGGTGGAAAATCTTCAAAAATTTTAATCCAAAATCGATCCAGTCGACTGTTTATTATCGTAAAGTTTTTAAATTGTTCTTTAACCTTAGGGTTAGCACATATATAAATTCGCGATTGACTTTTTGAGCGCTGACACTATCGACCCATTTATTTTTAACAAATGTAAGCATAAATTTCTAAAACGTTGATCACATACTGATTTTGTAGCTTAACGATATTTTTTTTAAAACATTTTTTACACTGTTGTCGAAAATTACGAATTTGAAGTTGGTTTTATTTTTTATTTTTTATTTTTTTTTAACGCAATACTTGTAGCTTTCCAAGATCGATTTTTTTCGCAGATAGCAATTTATTCTCGTTTCTTAAATCAAATTCGTGTACTCTTTTGGCTGCTTTTTTAATATCCGGTTCAGTAATGCGATCTAATTGATTCACAATTATATTACTGAAAGCTTTATAAACTATAAGAGCTAAAGGTGCATCTATTTGAAATTCTTTCAAGAAAGGTTCAATATCGTTAGCAAGTAATTGAAGAAGGTTAATTTTGCAGTTATTAAGCAATCGTTACACTTTTTATTTTGAAAACTTTTGCATGTTGGCTTTTTTGGCTTTTGTTTTAATTTTCGCAATATATTTCGTTAAGAATCTAATTTTAGAGGAAATAACTTTGAACCAATAATATCTGTGTAAATTTGCTGCTAGCAAGTGAATCTATAAATTAATAGAATAAAGATTGCAAAAATATCATAATATTCCATCTAGATTGTCTAATACCAGCTTGGAAAGCACTGTGCATTGTACGAAGGCCAAAACTTCTCATTTCTATAGAAACTTGAATATTTTTGTGAGCAGATATAGAATTGTAATTGTGTCCTTTCTAAAAATACTGACACTAACTATTGAGTTTTAGTTTTTGTACCATTGTTAGATTAATAACAGACATTTATGTCCATTTGTTGTTTTTTGCTATCTTAGTTAGCGATTCGTCAAAACATTAATTAAAAAATCACATTGCAAGTTATATTTAATATCCAATTTCTTGTAATTGCATTTTTTGCGCTATTTTACAATCTGGAAAAAGGAAGAGAAAAGCTTTACGTGCTGTTCTAGCTAAGCGCAGAGATAAATGTGTCATGACAGTTGAAATAGTCCGTAAAATTTTAGATCTTGTAACCTCATCTTTTAAAAGAAACAACTCTAGTGGTCTATGATTCAAAGAATAGGAAATTGGTTTAACAATTATTGGAGAAGTCGCTGTTGATAAAGATAGTGAGTTATTATTTAAAGAACATTCAAATGGTGTTATAAAACTCGTAGTTTTCGACAAATGACCAATAGTATCTGTAGTTGTAAGAGATGATGTACTTAGCTGAGACAAGAATAAAGTGATTGCAAAAGCTTCGTTAGCTACATTGATTGCTTTTTTATGTTTATCACCATTCATATAACTTATTATAGCTTGACGTCCTATATAAGTCAAATTGATTATCTTGGAACCTTTCTTATACATCGTAGAATGTTTATCATTATCAATCTGCTCAATCGAAGATGTAAATAAAAGATCTGATAACCAGTCGAGATAAAAAGTTGTTTTTTTAGGAAATATAGTTTTATTTCAACTAAACAGACATATTAAAAAAAAATATTTACTATTCAATATTACAGCCCTATTCCATCAATTCAGCTAAAAATTAAATTGATGTGTTAAGTAATAATTATTTTGAAAAAATAATTTAAATGCAAATAGAATGGATGAAAATCGAAAAGTTAAAATTGACAACAATGAAATAATATTTATAGAAGTATTGGAAAATTTAAAATTATTGTTAAACAAACAAAATAGTAGATTTTGAAACTCCATTAATTTCAAACAAAGGGTTTTTGATTAAAAAATTTAAAACTTAAATAATGTACCAGTAAAGTGTTATTTCCGGTT
Source organism: Pogonus chalceus (assembly GCA_002278615.1). Taxonomy (NCBI): domain Eukaryota; kingdom Metazoa; phylum Arthropoda; class Insecta; order Coleoptera; family Carabidae; genus Pogonus; species Pogonus chalceus. The sequence continues at coordinate 19,212 of NEEE01002717.1, forward strand.
GCCTGTTGGTAGCCATTATTTTTATATAATAGCACTTGCAACTTACTAAAAGAATTTAAGTTTCATTAATTCCGAGCATATGGGTTTTCAGTAAAAAATAAAAAGCATAGAACTGTAGTTTAAAATGTCATTTCCGGTTAGCTAATGGTAACTATAATTTTTTATACGATAACCCTTGTAATTTGCTACCAGATTTTTAATTTTCATAAATTTCAAACAGAGGGTTCTTAATTACAAAATTAAAATTTTTAGAACTGTACCAGTAAATGGTCATTTTTGGTAGCCTGAGAGTAACCATTATTGTAAAAATAAAAGTACTTGTATTGTGTTAAAAAAATTTAAGTTTTATTAATTTCGAGCAAAGAGTTTT
>NEEE01002719.1:0-10185 GCA_002278615.1 Pogonus chalceus
CTTGTTTTCATTATTTTAACAAAAAATGTATATTTTATATTATTTACCTGTTGTTTCATTTAAACAATGTAATTTCATCGTCGTGTTTCAATAGAATATTGCTTGTATCAATTATGAAAACATTTTAAAAGTTTACAATTCATAAATGATTCACAATAATTTGCCTTTATTTCTCGTTACAAATAAAATCAACTAGATAAATTTGCACAAATAAAATAAAATAAATAAAAAATATTTATTAAATTTTGATTTCATAAATTCTTATAGATATTATACTTATAAATAAGAAAAACAAAATCATTAATTATAAACTTATTAGTATAAGTTATAAATTTAATTTTTGAATATAATTTATATGTACAATGATAGATGACAGTTGTTTGTCATAAAGTTGTATCTTTTAACAGATTTACGTTTTTAAGGTTAAAAAATAACAATCTTATCAATATTTCATCACAAAAACTTTTAAATTTAAGTATATAAGAAGTTTTGATTGACAGAATTGAGTTTAATCATCTTGTTTTGAATTTTCTTTTATCGATNTATATATTCTTTCTTTTGTTTAAGCTGGACGATAATTACTTTTTATTGATTATTGACATATAGTGAACAATTTTTGTATTTTATCTGAAAATGAACAAATTGAAATAGAAATTATTATTCAATAAATAAATATGCGTAAACAAAAATATTAAATGCTATTTTAAATAAGTTTGTTAAATCATTTAATTATATTTAAGAAAATAATTGTAATTTTAATTTTCTATGAAAAATGAAAAACGCAAACAGAAATACATGGAAGTTCAAAAATTAACGAAACAAATTCTTGTAGAGAAAAAACTGTTCATTCATTGAACATGAAACTTACACTACTTTTTAACAAAGTCTTTAGCAATATTTAATTAGTACTTGTTCCACTGTTCTGTATGCTTTTTTAGAAGTCTTTTTCATGCTCTTTAAAACATATTTGAATCATATTTTTGGATGCTTCATTGTCGTCGAAGTTCTTGAGGCAGGCTATACAAATAAATATTGGACTGGGATAAGTGTGGACTAAATGGAGAATATGGTAACATTTTCCAACTCAGAATAAATATTAATCCGAGTGTCTTTATGAATTTGAATCAACTCTCTTGGAATCCATCCCGAACACGTTTTGCAATAATTTAGCATATCATGAATGGATAGAATGCATGGTTCCAACATTAATATATTACAGAAATTATGTAATTTGGGAAATTTAGACTCGCTTATCTTTGTGAATATCATCATTTATGAGATTTTGCAGTGCGGTTGTCCAGAGTGATGGAAATCAATGACACTTGTTTTGCCCAAATTATACTGTTCTAGCAAACTACATACGTTATTGAGATAAATACATTTTGCAACATACTATATTAATATTTTGACTAAATTTTCACCGCTTTCACACCTATGGTTAGCAAATATTTTAACACTCGTTTCAAACGAAGCTATAATCTTGAAATGAACAAATAAGATTATGTTAATATTCATAATGATCAAAAATCTAAAACAGACTATATTTTTAAGGTTGCTAACTAGATCACCTAAAAGTTTCATTGCCATTGAATGAACCGTTTTTTCTATACATCAATTTACCTAATTTAATTATTGAATGTTCTTCGTACATATTAAATTTGCTTACAAATACAACAAAATCTTACTATACTGAAAAATCTAAACTATATTAAATAAAGTTTGATGTCTAATAAGTTATATGTAAAAAAGTAATATTTTAAATATATTTTTTAACTTTTTACTTATTCCAGGACAGATCTCAAGTTATTATTTTAAACTTCAATTTTTACAGTTTAGTTTTTTGCGTGTATCATTTAAAATAATTTACGGAATCTTAATAAAAAGCGCAAGATTTTAGAGCCCGATTATTTTATTGTAAAAAATCAACCGGCCTTGTTTTATAATTACATAAATTTAAATATAATTTTCTTTTCTAACAAGAGTCTAATAACCGTGCAACGTAATGAAATTGTGGCTTCAACGACATAAACGCTGACTATGCTCTGAATTCCGGTCGCACGGTAGTAATATTAACTATTCAGCAATTTACTCATATATTAAAATATAACTAATAATTAGTAAATAGCACCTAGGCGAGATATTCACCTTCCATTATTAGTTTAACTCTTTATCTAAATAGAAAAAAATTATATTTATAACTTCGTAATTGCCACTAGCATGATTATTTGAAATTTGAAATAATTTTTAATAATTATAATTTGAAATTTCAAAAAATCTGTCATACTAAATGATATTGGAGAAATATAAGACATAGTTCTGGCAATGCCTTTTAAGAATATTTCATTTTTTGCATTCTGAATAAATTATTACATGAAAGCCAGCATTCTTTACTGATTTATGGAAAAAATAAAATTCCCCCATTGATTGTTTCAAGCATAATATTCTGAGAATGGCTGTTTTTTTTTTTTTTTTTCTACAAATTATGCAAAAAAATATTTGTTCACTTAAAATTAAGAATTAAATATCTGTTATTCTTATAACTTTGTAGAATATTTTATATATATACCTCTTCAAGTGAATGAAATCTTATTTTTTTGAATACCACTCATTAAATTGCTTACCTATTAACATGTATAAGAACTATTGTCAAGTTAACCTTTAAAGTAATTGTATAAAATATACAAAAATCTTTAAAACGAATTGGCTATTCACTTTAAAGTATACGAGTATTGCATGAAGTTACATACTTTCTGCACAAGTACAAAACGACCATCTCTGGTTAAAGTAAGTACATATACATTAAAACATTTGTGCTCGACTAAAGAAACCTTTTAGTCCGAAACCACATGTGGTGTACCTTTTAAATTCATTTTACACTTGCGGAAAACTCATATTCAAAGGTATCTTTTCAAATTCAAGTATTTTCTACCTTAATTTGAATTAATTTCTCGTTAAATTAAACGTTATCGAATGAAAAGTATAAAAATAAGAAACAAATAAAGTTTTATAAACTAAAAAAGTATAATATTTTATGATCTGTTTTTCGTGAATAAAGTACATTAAAGTACTTATTGTTAAGAGTATCATTTTAAACCATAAAAATAAATTTTATTTTTCGTTTAATGGAACAAAGTGGCTGTAAATCTCTGTAGAATCTTAAAAAAAAGTAAGAAACAAATAAAATAAATTTTATATTATTATCCTTTTGTCTACTTAAAACAACAAAGTTTCAATTAAGCACTCGTATAAGAAGTTTATTTAAATTTATATTGTACGTAAAATTATTTTAAGCTTTATTAAATACATAATTACAAAGAAAAAATGTTTTTATTTAAATCTTAAGATTTTTTGTTTGTTTTAAATGTTATATTATGAAAACCCTAAACTTAACAGATTAGGAAATCAAAATATACTTTTTATTTCTCTTTAAATAAAATGAAATATTAAATATAATATCTTGTAGCTTGCTTCTTGTAGCGTCTTATATAAACCAACAAAATATTACTTTTAAAATTGATTTCAAAACTTTAAACGGGTACATTAATTATTTTTTAAACAAACTGACTTTAAACTTGATATCAATGATAACGAAAATCAAAAATCTATATGTGAAACATTATTCTAAATTTGTATTAAATAAATGATAATATTCTAAACTTTTAATTGCTTGACGAAACAAAAGCTTTTAAAATAATTTACATCTAGATAAAATAACCGTTGTCTCAAATTGCATTAATTAAATATATTTCGAAAAATACCACGTTTCTATAGTTATTTGAAAGCAGTTTCAATTTAATTAACTTTTATGTTATTTAAAATAACTAGCTATATAAATTTTATAACCTAAGTTTTACATATTATGTTCTATGTTTATTTTTAAAATAAAAAGGTTTTTATGAATAGATATATCTTTTATTTCATGCAATTTTTTTTATATAAAATGAATGTTTTTGCTAAAGTAATTAAATAGATTTTTGCACTTATCGGTCTTATCATGTTGGAACATGTTATTTTTAAAAGGAACTATAAAAATACTAAAACAATATTTAGATTGCATTCGATAATTTACACAAGAAACCAATAAAAAGCAAATCCACAAATGATTTATTGAAATAAATTTTAATTGAAGATTCATTTCAATCATTCATTATTAAATATACACCACTTTCACAATGTTTATTTGTCAATTAAATTAATATCCGAAGATTACATATTTAAAATTATTTGGGCCTTTTTTTCATTTTGAATAATTTCACAAGATTCTTGTCATTTGTTTAAATTGTTTTAAAGATAGTTTTTGCTTTATGCCTGAGAATTTTAGGAAATGCTGAAATTTTTCGAAATAAGTAAATAAATATACTTTTATTTGAAATAAATTTTGGAGCATTGCTATAGATAATAGTTATATATGTATCTAGAGAGTAAAGTGATGATTTAATCTCGAATATACATATAAGTAATTTAATTTCAGGAAACAATGTAATTTACCCTCGAAATGTATACAGAGCTTGTCTCACGACTATCAGTTATAATTTATTTAATCAATTTACAACTTGATTTCATACAATTTTTAAACAAAAGTCGGAGACAGTTTTTTGGAGAACTGCTTCAAACTTAAAATATATTTTAAAGATTTGTCATTTCTAGTATTATTAGTATGACAATAAATAATAAGTAAATATAGAATTATTGCAGGAATAAAGACCAAACAAATTCTTTAAGAAAAAAAAAGTGATTTATTTAATGTAAAACTAAGGACATGAAATCAATTTACACTTGAGAAAACATATTTTTTGTTAAAATTCGACTTGTTAATATAGCCAATCAATAGCACATTTCATGGATTTTAAATCAAAAGAGAAAAATAAACAAAATATATATTTCAAAACTGATCATCCAGAGTATTATTAGATATTTCAACAACTATAAATCATTTATACAAACAGTGATTATAATCTTGCAAAGCCAAAGGACATATACCCAACTATTAATTATGTCAGTAATTAAGCTTTATTGAAGTAATTTAACTATCTATAAACTGAAAATAAATAAAATCCAAAAAACTTCAATATAAGTTTCCAAGCAGTGTAAAAGTATTTAATATCCTGTTAATACGAATCATTACAACTTTATTTCTTCACTTTTATGGTTTGCAGTTTCTAAATGTTGTAGGGGTTGGACAAACCAAGCAACGTTGCTTTTATCCAACATTGTATCACCTGGACTGCAATTTAGAAACTCTCAAAGGGAGCAATTAAAGTAACTTTTACAAAGAGAATGATTATTTACAATGTTATATGCTTTTCGGGGTAAAGCTTTGGTTTATATTTATTTAATCTTTATTTATTGTGAATTTAACATGACGATACATCAGCTTTGCCATAAATTTTCTTTTATAGTTTTTAATTTGCTTTGTAAATATTGTTTGTTATTTATTTAAGAATTCTAAATACATATGTATGTATAAATTTGGTTTATATTTATTTTAATGTTTCATTTTAAGAATTATGTTCAGTATATACATATACATACATATATAAAATCATGAATAATATATTTTCTTAACTAGTACTACAGGATAATACCCAGTTTCATTTAATGAATGGTTAAATTCTGTTAAACTGTACAGAATGGAATTATTCTGCCACTTATTACAGAATAAAAAAATAAATATTTTTATTAAAACTTTTTTTTGGTAATTTTTTATTGAATTTAATTAAATTTATAGTAGTATAAAAAATATGGTTTGTAACATGTTTGGAATGGCTATTCTGTTGAAATTTGTCTTATTTCAAAGTTGTTCCAGAATATTTTATTCAGGCTCAATTGTATCCTTATCAATAGATTATTAAGAGTCCACAAAAATATGCATTATCACAACATTAATGATTTTTACCTCAAATTTTTTGTATAGTTTTGGTTGTAATTTTCAAAAAGCAATGAAATCTTTTACATGAAATAAGTTTATAATTTGATAATTTACCATTTTCCTAGAAAATTTGAAACTAAAACGGTAATTATTTGGCAAATATAACACAATAAATTGTATTATTACTTAACGATAATTTCTATAAACAAAAAGATTTGTCCAGGATTATAGAGATGAAAGAATAAAAAATCTAATTTAAATACTAAATGATTAGTGATATGGTTTTGGATATAATTAGAAAACATTTCTTAATATCGTAAGTTTTGAACACATTTTTGGAAATAATCTTGTCTAAGCCGCATAACCCTTATGATAACAGTAATCGTAAAAGAATATAGGTTAGAAAATATTCTAGGATGAACAGCTTTCGTTGTTACACAATTTCAGTGAAGCAAAACATAAGAGCGGCCCATAAGCTATAACCTTGAACCCTCTTGTGATGTTATTCTTCTTGCTGTTCACTTCCGGTTCCTGCATTGTTCCCGCTCAATGCAATGCATCGACAGTGGTGGGAGCGGCAACGGCCTTCGCGGCCTTGTGGCGACGGTAGCGTCGTGGCGTGGCACTACTTCGTTGACCTAGTGCTGAAGTGACGTAGCGCGTACCGCAGTACAGAGCCGGGCCCGGAGCCAGTGTTGGAGCATTCCCGCCACGCGCTATACGCGGCGGCCCAAACGATCGATCCCCCGCCACCGACGGGTTTCAACCGCGCGAATTCCAGGGGCGTTGCATTGGGGACGCATGCTATTTGCTTAGCTACTTTAATATTTAATACTTCAAACATTACTCGGAAATACCGAATTGGGAACGTTTAACTATTTTTTTCAAAGATTTTATCATAATTTCAACGAATCATTTATATTGATGAACTGGAGAAAAAACAAAATATTTATATTCCGAATAACAAATTATTTAAATATTTTTTAAATATTAACTATTGATTTTATTATATTTTGTATATTGGCAAATAAACTTAAAATAATGCTTATATATTTAAATTAAAAATATAAGTTCTTAGCACAGTTTTTTATGCATAAATTTAATGCAACTATTTCGAAACAAACAATTAATCATTAATAAAAATAAACAAATTATAAATAAATTACTAAATGTAATTAATATCATATTTCAAATATTTTAAAAACTAAATAAACAAAATTCCATATATAAAACACAAAATTTTCTTTTCTAAATAAGAAAGACATTTAAATGAAATCTTTCGAGCAACTAATATAATAAATGTTTTAATCTTGACAAAGAAACAATGAGATTTGAAAATGTTTGAAATACACTTTAAAAGTTGTTGTTGAAAAATGATAAATCCATCATTTGGTTAATAATTATCTTTTGTTTAATTTAAAATCTAAGTTACAATTATTCGTTATTTGCTATTCATAATAAATTTAATTTAAATAGATAATAATAATAATATTAGAAAAATTCTTCTTTTTCTTCATATATCATTGAAGTGAAATTTGCTTAATCTTTTAATTAGTTAATTTGATTTATTAATTACCAATTATAATCAATATTTAGAGACATGTATACAATGTTTATAATTAATAATAATTATTGTGGATTCAAATTTAATATATATCACATCATAAATAAGTTAATAGTAAATTGATATTATTATTTTAGTAACTAATATGATAATTCTATACAAAAAGATAATAATAATATTTATGTTTACAATTTTACGTACTTTTAATTTAAATAATTATTAAAATAAACTGATAATTTTATGAATATCTCACAATTTTCAAACAAAGAAAAATTGATAGGCTATATGTTATTTTGTCCATATATCAGTTAGTTTTCTTAGCTTTAACTTTTGAATAACTTTTAATACAGAATTTAAAAGTAATACTATTTTAAAATAATTTTGGGTAAAAAAATTTTGTAGTACCTCTATTTATTTATACAACTATTTATACTTGCTTCTTTAAATATTTATTTCGAAACCTTTTTATTTTTAAATATATTTATATGAACTGAATTTAATCAATCAGTTTAATTGCTACCGTCAAGCAATACTTTCTGGTAGATATAAATGACATTTAAATAAATATTTTTAGTAATGTTATTTAAATTTATAAGAATCCATATTAATTTGGATAGAATTCAGAATATATTAGAAATAACTAAATAATTATTTTAACTCTCGATATTAAAAAGAGCAAATTTGGGAATTTTTATATCAGTATTTAAATTGTAAATAATGGGATTTCATAAAATAAATTTAATATAAGCTTATTTTATAACAAAAAATAATTTTCAGAAACTAATGTTATACGAAAAATTAAATAAAACTATTGAAAACAATATTAATGTTTAAAAAAAAAATGCTTTTCATTATAATCTATTATCAAATATTTGCCTTCAAATGTATAGTTTTTAATTCATTTGACAAAATCTCATAATTAAATAAAAAACAATGCATTTTTCCACAGCAATTAATTGTTATTATTATTTAAAATACAATATTTTCTTAATATTTTAGTTACAAATGAAATTTGTAAAATAAGAATATGTTACTTTAATTTAAAATATATTTAATAAGTTTTTAGCTTTAACTATTTAAATAACGATTTTTATGTGACTTATAATATAAAATTTAAATTGCTAATTTACTACAAAGGGAGAAAATCGATTTCCAACAGATACCCAAAGATAACTTTGATTAAATATTTTTCTTAGGCAGTTAATAAAACGTGGAATTTAATTTTTTGTTTTTCTGGAATTTTTTCATTTCGTCTGCCAAGAATGTAGAGTAATATATCAATTTTGGAAACAGTATACGGTAGAAAACAAAACAGTTTAAATATATACATATGTTTTTTTTTGTGGAAAAATACTTCATATATTTTTTAATTATTTATCAAATTATATTATATAAAATTTTTTGTTGAACATGTTATTGCATGTATGTATATTTTTCTTAGAAATATTATTGAAGCAACACATGCTAAACTATTAAACAAATTTTTAATCAATGTAAATAAATAAATAGTTAATGTCAGGAAAATTATATCAAAATGATATCTATTAGATTAAATTAATTAATTAAGGTAATTAATCATATATAAGTAATGAAATTTGATGAGAGTAGCGTTAAACAATTGAATTTGAAGCTGTGTGACAAGAGCATATCTGCAACTAGTTCGTCCACAAATTGAGTCACCTGCAATGCATAGAGAATCCTGCTTCATGAATGAAAATCTGCGGGGGCGCCACTGCTCCCGCGCTACAGCTGAAGTGGAGGGCAGGACGATAGAGGGCTCCCGGTAGAGGGGGGACCCCAAAAGGGCCGGGGGAGGACACACTGAAACATCAGTATCCCAAACAGTATGCCGGATCGGTGGATAGCTTTCTTGCCACACGCGGTCTTGTTCTGCCAGAGAAACGGGTTTGTCTCGTTCTAAAAACCTGAAGGTTTCATACCGAACCGGTTTGTAGCATACCAGAAGTGTTGCCTAACTAGTTGGAACTTGCTCCAACTAATAATAAAAATCTTATCACTTCTTATAAAAATAAATAACAGTGTAAAACTAAATCATACACAAAGGTAGCAATTTCATTTATTATTCAGACAAAAGTTTGTGTGAAAGTGATTCTAAAAGCAAAGTAAAAATGACTGTGATCATGAATGAATAGATATAACGCAGTGCATTTAGTGCAGTGCCAAATCACACAGAGTCACTTCAAGATTCATGTTTTAGCGAGTGTAATGTGCAAGTGTGTTGATGTTTAGTGATTTGAGTGTCAGTTGAAGTCGTGCTTTTAGGGGTTCTGGTGTTCTTGTGTCTTTACTAGTGTACACATGTTGTAATTATTGCCTGTCTTCCATGAAGTGCTTGAAAATTCATTTTTAATGAAGGAAAATTAAAGGTTTGATTAGAAAAATGAACGGTATAGCTTGTTGAAAGAATATTCATGATTTGATTATATTAAAATTGAATTCATTTATATAAATACTATAATTTTTGTATTTGAAATCAATCTTAAGCATCTTAAGAAATTTATAATTCATAAGGTTTGAGTGGAAGGTTTACGTCTGGGTATACAGGTTGTTTGTAACATATTGATATTCAAATTTCATTAGAATTTATTGATAACGATGATATATTGATTCTAGAACTGACACTTTAACTTTTATATCACTGCTACTTCAGAGATATATATCCAATTTTATTTGGTTATATAATATAGTATATAAATTTTATATTTAATTAAATGTTATTTGAATAATATAG
>NEEE01002722.1:43357-80381 GCA_002278615.1 Pogonus chalceus
TATCAAAATTATAAAATAATTTCATCCCTTATTGCTTCTTTCCTATTATAAATTATATATTGGCAAAATCGTTGAATTTTTCTACGATTATAAAAACAATAAAAAATATATTTTTTTTAAGTTCAAATAAAAAGATCTTTATATATTTTATATTTAAACTTATTCAAAAACAGCGTCAATTAATTTCTCGTGTCATTTTAAATCATGTACATATTATATGTATTTAATTTTAATAAAACTATCTGACCAGTAAATACAATTTACATAACTTCAAAATTTATTTGTTTATTACTTTTTATAACTCTTACTTATATCTAAAGGTTTTAAATATACAAGATGAAGAAATAATAACTTTAAATATCGATATTATTTTAAATAAATAATTTACCACACATGACGCACATGGTGCGTCAGTAATCTATTAAAAAACATTAGATTTACATGTGAAGAATATAAAAATATTATTTTTAATACTTGATATAAAACTGTAAAATACCTAATACATTATTCAAATCTGTTAATAAATATTAAAATAAATATTTATATATTTAAAAATGTTCTCTATAAAATAATTTCAAAAGATAATAAATTTAAAATAAACATAAAAATTCCCTTATTTACATAAAAGAATTGTGTGCAATTCAGCATAAAAGCTGCAATAAATATATACAATCTAATGTAGGTGTCTTTTTTATGTAAATAATTAAAACAAGATAAGTGATAAGGTAAAAATAAATTCGTAGCTAGTGAACCGGAAGAAAAAACATACAAGTAAAAATTTTATGGAAATGTAACACGTATTCTCTTTACCATAAGGCACATTACCAATTCAAATTGTCGGAACAAGTTTAAGCTGCTAAGGAATAGGAAACTTACATATTTCTCTTGTAATACGTCTGTCATATATATAAAAAAATGCAAAATGAAATAAATGGGAATTGTCATATTTTGCATAATTTATACGACGTGTAATAAAACTACATGGCGCGCAAATGCATTACGATGCACATATGATATGGTTACGGACTCGCTTCAAAACATTTATTTTACGAAAATATACCCTTCTTCAGAGATTTTTAAAATCATAATGTTACTCAATTTGACTTTAAGATGCTGCGTTATACTTATATTTTGAATAAATATATTCTAAAGCAAATATTTAAGTCTCTTAAGTCTTATTTCATAAATTCAACAATTAAAAAGTTCATATTATATTCAAATTAATCCATATAAGTACAAATATAAGTATAAATACAATAATATTTTTCTCTCAAAGTAATATCTATAGCGCCATCTACTTTCATAACTTTGAACTACACTTAAATACAGCATTAGCGTCGAATACTATATTTTATTATTTTTCAAAACTTGATTATTCTTGTTGTATTAAAAACATATAGAAAACAATCAATGGTATATTATAATAAATTTCAAAATGTACTACACTGGTTTATTGACAGTTGTCATATGTTTCAAATATTGAATATATTTAACACTTCAAATTTAAGTAAATAACTTTAAAAAATGCATTTATCAGGCTTTAACAACTTCAAAATTCCTAAATATGTTATATTTATCGTTTTATTTTCTTTTAATAGTCAATTCATCCTCAATTTTTTAAATAAAATAGGCTGGCTACAACTTAAAATTTCCCAAATACATATATTATTTTTACCGTTCTGTATTCTTTTCATATTTTATCCCCTTAAGATATTTTTAAATAGAAAATAAATTAATATATGATCAAAATTAATTGTTTTAAATAATAAAATTATCTTCTGAAGACTGCATGCAGCAGCCGTAATGATATAATTACGAAATTCCCTATCATTTTGACCGATCGTTTTGTTTTGTTTTATTACTTGTAGATTAATAACAATTACATCAGTTTTGATAATAAATTGTTTTACGCAATATGACAGTATTTTATTCTAAATCTATTTGTATTTACAGATGATATCTTCTAAAATATTAACAATTATGTTGAAATAAGTATATAGAATATATGCCCAGAAATCATCATCGCGAGTTATTCTTTTAATAAATAGACCAGAAAAATCATTTTTATAAACCATGAAATAAGATTTTTTACAATATATTACTATCACTGTATCTAAAATTATAAAAAAAACTAAATAAATTAAATTCTGTAATAGATAAAATGAGTATTCAACTCTCTTGCAAGCAAGTATTATAAAAATAAATTTTATTGTGATAGTATTTATAACAAATTATTATCGGCAAGATAGAGAATTTTTATATACAACATAAATATTATAAATAAATTTAAAAATTGTTTTTAAAAGCTTTTATAGGAATATATACATGATAAACAATGCCATTTTTATTTTATGAAACATTTCATTATCAACATTAGCAAAGATAAATACATATATTTTATAGTTAGACTGACCATTTGATGTTTCCTTTCGTCTCCCCCAGAAGAAGATGTCCAATCCACGCACAAATTAGCACCAATATATTAAAAAGTCATTTAAAACACACACGACACATTAAAAAGACACGACACTATTGACTATACGCGATATAGTAAAATTTACATTGACATATAGTACGCAACGGTTTGTCCGGACAAGTTAATACTTAATTAAGAAATAAATCAAAACTATCGTATATAGTATGTTTACACATGTATTGGTAATACGAATAATCAATTAATAGATTTGGATTCAATTTAAACAGTTTTAAATACATTTTTAATAGAATATTTTATTAATGATTTTGTAGGAGCATATTTTTGTCTTATTTGGCGTCGTATTGTTTTGTATATACATTGTTATTATGTATTGTATTGTTGACTGGCTTTTATTAAGAAATTGTTCAATTTTTTTTTTTTGTATTGTTTACTTTTTTAAAGTAAAAACACTTAAATTTCGTTTTTTAGGAGCATATTTTAATCTTATTTGGCGTCTTATTGTTTTGTATATACTTTTTTATTATGTATTGCATTGTTGACTGGCTTTTGTTCAATTTTTATGTATTATTTACATTTTTAAAGTACAAAACACTAAAATTTCGTTCATTAATAGATATTGAGTGTCATTGCTTATAATTAATATTTAAAATACTCAAATATATTTTGGAAAACAGTATTTATATCTTTAAGAGAGAAGTACAGCAACTAATATTTTCTGTATGTGTAGAAACATTACATATGTAAACAAATGCTTAAGTATATTATATTATCGGAATTGTATACTACAATTAAATAATTCGTTGATTCAAAAATAAATAAAATAAGTTTATTTTTAATTTATAAGCGTCGATACAAATATTATTGAGCATGCGTAAAATAAACAACCCCACGTTACTATAGAATTCAAACAAACAATATGACAGAAAATAATTATTTTATTTATACAAACGATTGTACAAAACTCAAGTTAAAAAATAACTTTTATATAAAAAATAAAACGATGGAAAATACAATACATGAATTAAACGATTTAAAATACGATATACTAGACATAAAAAAGAAATTACATAGTGTAACTTCCGAGAATCAATTATTAAAAGTACAAATTCGGAAGTTACAAACAGAATTGGATAAGAAAAATAAACATATTGACACATTACTCGACCCGAAAAAGGTGAATTTATTATTTATTCATTACTTCCGTTTATATTAAAAAGTATTATTTTAGTCAGCATGTGTTCAAAAAATTTTAACGGAACGAGGCGCTACTTTAATTATTGACCTTAAACAGCGAAATAGTGAATTAGTACAAGAAATAGAAACGAAGGATATTGTTATTAAAAAAATGCAATTAGATTTACAAACTTCTAAAACTTATTTACCGAGTGATTTATACAATAAAAATTATACTTGTAAAAATAAAATTTTAAGAAATAAAGGAAATCATGTTGATATACGAAATTCTTTTATAACACAAAGTTTATCAACAACGCCTTCCGAAACGCAAATAACAGAACATTTAAAACAAAATATTCGTAAAATAAAATCTGTGAATGGTTCAATATGTTAGTAAACATATTTAATTTGTTTTATGGAAATTTTTAATTTGTTTAATTTGTAGCTCCGTACCAAAAACGACCAAACTCAAATATATCAACAAATAGTTCTTGTAATTCCGAGAAAACATCTTTAAATTCAATAAATAATAGTTATCAAACCGAAAATCTTGATAAACTATTAAAAGAAATGGAAAATATGAAGGAAATAATTAAGAAATTATCTTTAGAACAAGAGTCAACTAAAAAATTAATTAAAGATAAAAAGTAATAAAAATATCGTTTGATTTGATGTATATTAATTATTAATTTATTTTTTTGTTAGTAGAAGCATCGATTTTTTAGCAAGACAAGTGAAACATTTACAAAGAAATAAAAAGGAATCGAAAAATGGTAACACTGTATTGCTTCATATAACAAGTGATAAACCAGAAAATTTAGAAAATAAGGCTAATTTACGATATTCGCAAGAAAGTTTTGAGGAAGATATTTCGGAAGATAAAATAAACGATGATTCAAAAAATACAAGTTCGGATAATAAAGACAATGAAACAAATGAAACTGAAGATGATGATGATGATGATGATGTAGAAACTGGAGATTAATTTTATTTATATTTTTAAATATTTTATTATAATAAAGTAATGGTTTACAGAGTACATTAATTTATATATCACAGCGAAAATAAATATTTCACTTGTATAATAATCTTCAAACATTTTTTACATAATTTCCATCATATAAAATTGTTTATTAAATTACAAACAGTAGGAAAGGTAGATTTCACATACATGTATTAAACTCAAATTATTGCAAATTGAGCATTGTAATAAAATATCTAAATCTAAGAAACTTATAAAATGAGTTGCTAAACGCGAAAGATGAATAACATATTAAGTAGAGTGCAAAATTATATATAATAACACAGATTACGATATGAATATATAAATAGGGAACAATATTAAATAAATATCGCAATTTTATTTTATTGAAAAATCATTTTAAGACTTTAGTCAGATTTGTTTTCGAGTTTGGTGTGTTTTGTTAAATCTTTAATTTTATTTGTAAAACAACTGCCATATTTTGAAATAATTCCTTGATGTTCCATTCCTGGTATCATGATTACGATTAGCAGAAAGATATAAGTCAAAAATAAATTATTAATAGTGCTTCCAAGCCATGCTAATAATAATAAAGATCCAATAGCAGTCGAATAATACTGAAAAAAAATATATACATAAATTATTTAAGCCGTTCGAAATATATTATATAAACTTACAATTTTAGGTCGAACAGTACGCATTATATAATAAGATGCACATATCGTAGATATCTGAGTGTAATAGAACACAATATTACGACATATTTCATCAAATTTCTTCTCTTTTACACCAGTCCACATTTCTTGCCGGAAAATACTAGCTGCTATAGTAGGAACTAAATAATCGCCAATAGTTGCAAGTAGTCCAATTGTCGAAATAGTTGTAAGAACAGAAGGATCAAATCCCCAAACCAATAAAAATATTGTCGAAAGAATACCAAATAACGCGCCTGGATGCCATTGTTTTTCCCACATCAATACTGAATGTACACTCAGTAGAATTTCTTTCCATCCTTCCAGGGCACGTTTAACTTTTTTTGTTCGAAGATCCTTAAAAGAACAATGAAATTAGTAATGAAGCTAAATGTTGCATTGATTAATACCAGAAAATTAGTAAAATCGTTTCGACAAATATTAGTAACTTCTTCTAATTTAGATCTTAAAACTTCTTCATTTATTTCTTCAAATAATATATCAGATGAATCTGCCATTTTAAACCGCAACTGTCACAAAGGTATCTTTTGTTAAGCAAAGCCAACCGCTATATAATTTTGAATAATAACATTTAAATGGTTAAGTTTTTGATTTCTATTATTTAGCTTACTAACGTTTATTGGAAATAAACCTAGTATTATTACCATGTAAAACAATCAAATAACATTCCTTGATTCATAAAATCATATTAAAATATGAAACAAAAGATAAATTTAATATTTATTAAAGTTATAAACGTATTTACGTTGAGGCAGTATTAAGAGGTAATTATATGATAAAATAACTTATCGTATAAACATTGCCAAACAAATACAATGATTAAAATAAATTATACGTAATAACACAACTGATAAATGTCAACATTAAAAATAAATGCATACTTACTTGTTCGTTAGACATATTTATGTTTTTATGTTATAAAAGTCTTTATGTGATCATAGACTTATCAGATATATTCACTTTTGTTATTTAAATTAATATTACAATGACATATAAATTTTAAATGATAAATGTACGAAAATTTAGAAATGTCACAGAATAATTATGCTGATTTTATAACAGACAAATGAGTAGTAACATATGACTAGATTCATTCAACGAAATTTTACAAAATACGTTATTTTCTTTTGAGAGGGAAAGTGGTATTGTAGAGTGAGATAGAAATTAAAATAAAATCAAAGGTGCCACTACATGAACGTCAAACGCAATATAATTAAATATAGCAAATCATTTATTAATTGTAATCAATTCCATCAACAAGAAAATAAACTATGTAATCTAATACTTTAATTGTTTTTATTTTCATTTAAATTTCTAGAAATAATTATAATTCGCATGCGCAATTTCAATCGATATTATAAAATTATATTTTGTATTTTATTGCAATAACTCAATTAAATACGCTTAAAATTAATAGACTATTTAAGTTTACATTTGTATTATTTCCGTTAATATTAATTAATAGTTATAATAAATAAATTTGAAAAATTCTATATAGCTTGGGTTCGAGATTAAAACATATGAAGCGGAGAAAATAGAGAACTGTGATTGGTCTAATGATTTGAAATTTTCGTTTGTTTTGCATTTGTACTTCAAAGTTGTGTCTGTGTGACGTTAAAGATTTTTATATACATATACATCAATAGAGTGATTAAAACCAAACATAACACAAATTTTGTACATTTTTGTTATTCGAAATAATTTATTATATTTATTCTAAGTTTATTTAATGGCCGGAATGAGTTCAGTAAGTACATTTTCTGTTAATTGCATGAGGAGTAATGGATACAGTTAGAAATTTTCGTACCACAGTTAATTATTTCTATTTTAAAATTAATATAAATGTAAATAATTCAGTTTAAATTATTTAAATATCGTGTAGAAATATATTATTTATTGTCCACCATGTTTTAGATTTCAAATGTAGAGAATTTATCCCCACAAATAATTAGAGGAGTTGTAAAAGAAATGCAAGATCTGGTTAGTCAACCTCCTGAAGGGATTAAAGTTCATTTAAATGATGAAGATGTTACTGATATTCAAGCCTATATCGATGGCCCATCTGGAACACCCTATGCAAGCGGTATGTTTAGGGTAAAACTAGTTCTCGGTAAAGATTTTCCACAAGCACCACCCAAAGCATTTTTCCTAACGAAAATATTTCACCCCAACGTTGCAAATAATGGAGAAATTTGTGTTAATACTTTAAAAAAAGACTGGAAGCCTGATCTCGGAATTAAACATATTTTACTAGTACGTATTATTAAATTTAAGTGAACAATAGAATATTTTAAATATATGTTTTATTGCAGACAATAAAATGTCTTCTAATAGTACCAAATGCTGAATCTGCCTTAAATGAAGAAGCAGGCAAACTACTTCTAGAGCACTATGACGATTATTCCCAAAGAGCAAAAATGATGACTGAAATTCATGCGCAGGTATTTTATTTCAATTCAGTTGTTTAGAAATATTTTTACTATAAGTTATATTGTTTTTTTAGCCTTCCAAATCATCAAAAACTGGAATCGTATCCGAAGGACCTTCTGCTAAAAAACATGCTGGAGACAAAAAAATAACAGCAGAAAAAAAGAAAATACTTAAAGATAAAAAGAGAACTCTAAAACGATTATGAGTGTAATTTTAAAAAAATAACGAGTACCGCCCTGACAGGTCAGGGTCACAAAATTTTACATTAGCAAAAATATTTTTAATACGGTGTATATAATAAAATAATGTTTACTTCATTTAATGTCAAATTTGGAAATGTAAATGTGTATGACAATGATTAGCCTAATATTTATTCATTCATATATTTTTTTTGTATTTTATGTTATCATTCCAATAATATGAGTTTTTATTTAAGTGAGAGCACCGAGTGCAATATCTGTTTACTAATAATTTTAATTTTATTTAAGTGATGTGTTCATGTGCTTTGTGAATTATCTTGTATGAATAAATTATTTAATTTTGCTCTTTACTTCGACAATATTTTATTAATTAGTAAACTAGAGTTTTATTTGTTCTATTTTCAAATGTTTTTAACGTTTTGAACTCAAAATAAATATTAATTACAATATATTATGTTCTTTCTTTGTAATTCCTTCTATCAGATATAGATAAGAATATTTTAAATAACAATAATATATTTACTTATAGACAATATAATCAAAACAAATATACGTCTTATATTTCAAATATTCCTGGTAAAATATTTCAAAGCAATAAAATAATCTCATACGCGAAATATGTATATTTAAAAAATGATTGTATACAAGTTGTTATTTTAAATATTTAATAATAGTATAAATTTTATTGAACATAATTTCAATCTAATATTTTTTGTCTTAAAATTTATCCGATTACAATGTTCCTAATAACTATTTTTTTTTTACGAATTATTTGTACTTTATACAATGAACTGAATTTTTGTAAACAATAACTCCAAAGTAAAGTACTTATAATAAAAAATAAAAGCGTAGGTCAGGTAATTAAAATAACGCATATAAGAAAAAAATACAAGTTGATTTAATTTTTTACAATATGAATTTTTTTTTTATATAAAGTTAGTCATTTAAATGAAAATTTTTTTCTCATATGATTCTACGCTAAACTTATTATTATTAAGAAACCACACGTTTAATCTCGTGGAATTCACAAACACTCTAAATGGTAAGTTACATATAGTTATATATAACAAGTGATTTAACTCAATAGAAGTCTTTTAATTACTAAAAAAAAATCGTTCATCACTGTAAAGTCACACACATACACTCTTGTGTAATAAAAACTATTTCATTTCTTTTGAATAAGCATCTAACTCGGCATCTAATTCTTCTGCAGTTGGTACGGTTTTAGGCTGGTTTCTACCAGTTCCGCCACCAGTACCGCCTCGACCTCCTCTACCTACAAACATAAATACATAACATTATAATAAATTCTAATTTTATCTAGCAAACTATACGAATAATCATTTAAAATGCTGACTCGGAAGAAAAGAAAAAATTGAAATAAAATACCTCGTCCAATAGGTCTCTTGTTGGTACGTTGTTGTTGCTGTGTTCGGCCTTGGCCGAACTTCCGTTCACCACCTCCTAGACGACCACCTCGTAAGACGGAAGGAATTTCTGATGTAGTTAATTGTATATTCATTGCTCGTCCGTCCAATGGAACACCATTATATTGTTTCATGGCTTTAATAGCATCTGCTCTTCTTTCGAATATAACATCTGCAGTACCTAAAGATCTACCTGATCTATCGTAATGTACTGCAGCGTTTTTTAATGGTCCAAATTCAGCAAATAATTCTTGTATATCAGAATCTGATACTCCAAAATCTAAATTTGAAACCATTAATTTGGTGGGTCCAATACCGGACTGGGTTAAACCACGAGTGGCTACAGCGTTTTTACGATTTCCGTATCCTTCGAAAAGATCATGTTTCCAAGCACTATTTACATCACCCTATTAAATAATAAATTTATTAATTGCATTTGAATTTATTTATTTATACATTTAAATAATTATCCATTTATATACTTCCGCGAAATTGAATGACATGGAGTGATATACTCTAATTTATACGTATCTATCCAATGAAAGTATCTGAGTTATTTATAATTTTTTCTGGTGGGAGAATAGTATAAAAACGGTATTTCAATTTTATTGAATAGTTGCATTATTACACAATAGTTTTAAATTAAAAAATATTCGGAATCATCAAAATATTATCGCTTTGACAGGAAAGAAATTTGAAGGTAATATTAGAACACCTGCTCAAATAATTTATTAAACTGTTAGTAGCTATTTTAAAATTTTAACTGAACAAGAGCCTTCAAGTATATCCCAGTTTAAGGACAGTGAAGATATTTATATAACAATGTTTTTGATATGAGTAATATATATTTTCGTATAATTCAAAATGTATAGAAAATTTATAACCTAGTTAAAATTTTATGAACTTACTCTTGTATAATTCGGCCTGGCTATTCCTCCGCGATTTCTACCTCGCATAACACCACCCGTATTTCCCGAACGGTTTGAACCTCTGTTTGCAAAGCCACCACGCCGTTGGCCTCCTTGGCGCATTCCACCTCGTCCTCTTCTTGCACCACCTCTTTTTGATTTAGATGATTTAATAATATCATCTAAACTCATATCAATTTTATCAACCATTTTTATTAATTAATAATTTCTAATAATGTAAAAAAGTTGACACACAACTAATCACCCGCCGATAACCAACACAAACCCAACGCGCAATGGCGGATGACAAACGCTACAAATTCATGGTAGCCAACACAATGTAAACATATATACAAATTATTATTCAAATGGAAATATTTTTTATAAACCCTTTCTCGAAAAAATATAAAATTTTTATGTACATTCCAATAATCTATCCAAAATTTAAAGTTTTAAACATAAGAAATGGTTTAAATCGCAATGCATTTTGGGATGCGATTAAAAACTATAAAATTTAAACTTTTATTATTTAAATAACCTTAATTATACATGTAGATTAATTTTATATGGATTTATAATTAATTGAACTTTACTTTATAATTATATGCCTGCATCCTTATTCTATTTAACTATTAAATTATCTTTAGTAATTACTCTGTCACTCTGTTGAAACAGTCGTGATAAAATCTTATTCTGATAAGGTAAACTCAGTAAATTATAATAAAACGCTGCTTTATTAGATAGTAAAGTAATTGAAATGAATGAATAAGTATAAATAAATATTATTACATCAAATTTTATGTTTATATGCACCTTTAAATTATTATTTATTGATTTAAAGAAATAGAAGCCATTTCCTTATTCAGATCAATTATGATAAATTTGCATGGCGGCAATTTATAATTTAGTTTCTTATTATTAAATTAGATATTTTAAATCACTAATATGCTTTTATATTAATTTTTAATCAAAGGAACAATATATTTTAATAATAGCTCTATTTATTTATAGAATCATAAATATCAAATAAATAAAAATGGCTCAAAAAAATTTAATCTTAGGAATAGATATAGGAACAACTTCTGTAAAAGTTGTAGTAATAGATCCAGAAAATAATGAGATTATTGCCAAAATGAGTAAAGATACTCAAGCCAATGTACCAAGTGAATTAGGTCGCGAAGGAAATAAACAAGATGTGCCTAAAATCATATCAGCCCTTAATGCTTGTGTTGCTAAACTTAAGAAAAATTTACTTCGGGAGGTAAATAAAATAGGTATTTGTGGCCAAATGCACGGTCTTATGCTTTGGAATAATACTGATGAGAAAAAAGCATGGGATAGTGTTAAAAGGGAGGATGGGACTTTAATTCGATATGATGTATCTCATGATAATGTATCGGCGCTTTACACATGGCAAGATTCTAGAT
This sequence comes from Pogonus chalceus, assembly GCA_002278615.1. Lineage (NCBI taxonomy): Eukaryota > Metazoa > Arthropoda > Insecta > Coleoptera > Carabidae > Pogonus > Pogonus chalceus. The sequence goes on from NEEE01002722.1 coordinate 55,058, forward strand.
GTGAAGCGTCGTTTTTATCATCTTTACCAACACCAATTTCGCATTTACCTACTTATTCTGGTTATGGATCTGCTACTTTATTTTGGATGGCAAAAAATAAGTAAATAAAATAAAAATTTTAAATTTTTTTTCCGTTTATTTAAAAAAAAAAAATTATAGGCCAGAAAAACTTCAAAAATATAATTGCGCTGGGACTATACAAGATTTTGCTGTAGCAATATTATGTGATTTATCAAAACCAATTATGTCCGTCCAAAATGCAGCAAGCTGGGGATACTTTGATTGCAGTACTAATAAATGGAATACCGAAATTTTGGAAGAAGCCGGTTTTCCAGTTCATTTTCTTCCAGAAGTTATAGAAAGTGGAAGTGTTGCCGGACATTTAATTGAAGACTGGCATACTATTCCCAAAGGCACACCAATTGGTAAAAAAAACTTTTTATTGCATGTTAATAAATTTAATTGTAATAAAAATTAATTTTAGGTGTTGCTTTGGGCGACTTGCAATGCTCAGTTCTAGCAACATTAGAACAAAATGATGACGCAGTTTTAAACATATCAACTTCCGCCCAATTAGCATTTGTAGCAGAAAACTTTCAACCCTCAAACCAAATCGATACAAAAACTTCCATTGAACACTTCCCTTACTTTAATAATAAATATTTAGCTGTTGCTGCTTCCCTTAACGGTGGAAATGCACTTGCAAGTTTTGTACAAATGTTACAACAATGGACAATGGAACTAGGATTTTCAGTTCCGCAATGTAAAGGAATATTCACAATTACTTTCGATATTAAATTAATAATTATGTTGTTATAGCAAAAGTTTGGGAAAAAGTAATTTCATTAGCCGCAGAATGTCCAGAATCTTCGATGATTATAGAACCAACATTGTTAGGCGAAAGACATAATCCAAATAAAAATGCGTCAGTTAATAATATACATATCGGGAATCTCGGGTTAGGACAAGTTTTTAGAGCAATGTGCCATGGATTGGTTCAAAATTTATATGGGTAATATATTTTATATATACAATTAATAATTATACTTATGTAATAAACTTTTAGAATGATGCCTAAGGAATATTTACTAGAGTTTAATATTAAACGTATAGTAGGAAATGGATCAGGATTATCTCGAAATAAAATATTACAACATGAAGTAGAAGAATTTTATAAACTTCCTTTAGTTTTTACTACAGGAGGTGATGCTGCCAAAGGTGCTGCTTTAGCAGTAAATTGCAACAAATGATGCAATTCATAAAAACGTAGAAAATTTGCACAATAATAGAAATATAGAATAATTTATATTTCTATATATTTTGTTGATTAGTTTTAGTTTAAAAAAAAACCGGCTAAATAATAGTCATCTTACTTTAAAGACAATAGAATTTATTGTTATCGCTTTGCAAACCCCAATCTAAGAATTTCCAAATCCGTATTTATATAGTAAAACAAATAAAAAGCTTAATGTTAAAAGTCTTAGAATGATAGACTGAAATTGCGTAGCGAAAACAGCAAATAGCACTGTTAAAACTGCACCAATAAATAGACGTCCATATCACAATTGTGATTGTTTATAATATGTAGAATGTTTATTTTGTCACATGTAATGTTCAGGTAAAATACGAAGATGATCAATTTTTATGACAGATCATTTATTGTATGAAGTATAAAAATATAAAACTAACCTAATAATTTACGTGTTTATCATTTTGAATCCATGGTATAAGTGGAGCATTTTGTTTAAAACCTAAAGTTCCTACTATTAAATTATATAGTCTATTCGCTAGATGAGCACATGATGGGGTATCCTATAAAAATATAATAAATAATACACGTACATGACAAAACAAGTTTGTGAACTTACCATTATATTACCGTTTAACAGTATACAATTGTATTTATATCTAAGAGCATTGATAGAATTTAAAGACACTCCCATCTCTGATAAAGGTATATGTGGATTACCATTAATAATACACGTTTTTCCACATATAAATAGTTTATCCATTAATTGAAGACTATATTCAATCTAAAAATAATACTTTTGTAAAAAAAAATCAAACAAAAATTAAATTTATTTACATCTTTGACACATGTTTTAATTTTTGTATCCATTACAAATATAACAAAATCTGCAGGAACTTGAAATACGAATTTTAATATTTCATTTATTTCTTCGCAGAGTATTAAAGATAAATGATATTTTTCTGGATATTTATCAAAACATATTTTTAAGGCAGTTGATAATTCTTTATAAAATACATGGTTTGACACAATCTATAATAATAAAAATTAATATTGTGTCTCAATACATTATGAAGTATTATTACCAGAATGGTTACGGTTTTAAGACTTTTCAATTTAAATTCTTTTGATAATATTTTACTTCCTTCATAACTAGTAGAAGATAAAGAACTCATTTTGAAGATTTAATTTATAATCATAGAAAAGAAATAATTTAAGACAGCTAAAAAATATTTGTGCTTGTTTACTTTTCGACAAACGTTTTTATTTTAAATTTTCTTTTAAGCAATATTACCAACTTAGGAAATTGAGATATCGTAATTGATCATTTTGATCAACAGTAATTGATTAATGATATTTAACAGAAAAATAAATCAGTTCCAGTTTATGTTGTTTTTATTAAATATTTTTCATAATTTCTTTATTTTTTAATAGGTTTGAATTTAACAAAAATAATATAAAATAAATGTATTTATTTTAGTTATGTATACATTTCACAATTGTAAATTATATTAAAACACAAGGCACAGTGGAATGTATACATAGAGTGCCTTTTCTATTAAGTAATACTTTAAAATTCATATCGACTATAATTTAATACACCATTTCTAATACAACTGTGTAAAAGTGCATTTAAACGAAATGAAAGAAATTATGACGCAGGTTGAAACCTAACAATACATAAATTTAACTACAGCATGAAGCAGGATTAGGGTCTTTTCCTGAACGTTTGGTAATATTAATGCGAGTAAATTCTTCAGCAATAGTTGGATGAATACCAACAGTAGACATAAGAGCATTCATTGTTAAGTTGCATTTAACTGCAGCGGCAAATCCTTGGATAACTTCACCAGCTTGTGGTCCAATAAAATGCATTCCTAAAACTTTTTGATCACCTTGTCTTAAAGAAACAACTTTCAAATAACAATGTGTTATTGATTTTTGTGGAATGAAGAATTCTGTTGGCTTGTAATAAGCATGGTAAATTTCAACATTTTCTTCACCATACTGGCAAATTGCAGCTTCTTCACTTAATCCTACACAAGCATATTCCAATGGAGAGAAAACAGTTGTTGCAACATTCGCGTAATCCATTTGTACAGTGCTACTACCAAATAATCTTCGAGCAAGAAGTCTTCCGGCATGAATAGCAACAGGAGTAAGCTCTGGTTTTTTATATAAAACATCGCCAACAGCGAAAATATTAGGTATATTGGTTTGTTCGTTCTCAGCATCAATTTTATCATCTTTTGCGACAACTCCGGCATTTTGTAAGTCTAATTCTTTTGTTAAAGCTCTTCGGCCGATGGCAAACAAGATTGTATCGTAATAATCGGAAAATTCCTTTCCCTCATTGTTTACCCATCTGACTAATAATCTATCATCACTTTGTTTTTCAATAGATTTTGGTTGGCATTCCATTAAAAATTTAACACCTTTTAATCTCATTGCATCGCCTACTATATTTGCCATTTGTTGATCGAAACCACGTAATAATATAGAACGTACCATAATAGTGGCATCATATCCTAACCCGTTTAAAAAACCAGCGCATTCTAAACCAATGTCTGTACAAAATAAATTAAGAAAAAATATATTTCTTTATTAAATGACAATAAATGATAATAAAATCAAGTATGTAAAGGATACATCCAGCACCAACAACTAAAGTTTTGCCTGGTGGTTTTTCTAAACTGAAGATATCATCACTTGTAATTCCGTATTCGACTGCACCGGGTATATTTGGATATTTTGGTCTACCACCGACAGCAATAAGAATATATTTAGCTTTTAGAAGGCGTTCGCCTTGTTTCGTGGTTGTTACAATAGTGTTTGCGTCTTTAAATGTTCCTAAACCATTAATATATTCTACTTTTCTGTAAATTTAATGTATAAAATATAATTATATTTTTTAAGTAAATAAATGATTGTACTCACTTATCTCTAAGTTCTACTCTAGTAACCCAATTTACTGATTTAATATGGTTTTGAACTGCTTCCCGTAAAGCTTCCCAATTATGGCTAACATTTTCTGGAGGTGGTAACTCCCAACCATAACTACGAGCATCCTAAATATTACAAAAACAGTCAAATATATATATTTTTTTGAATTTATTAAATATATTTTGAACTAACATGAACTGCTTCGCCTAATAATGCAGCTTGATGCATAAGTTTTTTAGGAATGCATCCAACATTGACACATGTTCCACCTAGCCCCCATTTCGTACCCCGCGGAGTTGGAGTGACGTAATCTAGGACCGCAACTTTCGCTCCTAAACTACATGCTTCTTTTGCCGCAGCTAAACCTCCAGATCCACCTCCGATGACAACTAGGTCATAATCTGTTGTTTCACCTAAAGAAAAATTAATACTTTAATATAAAATGTCATGTCATAAAATTATAAATAAATAATATTTATAATTCCGCCGTAATTTTATTAAATTAATTTTAATTTCATGATATTGCAAAATTATCATTATTACAAAATCAAAATTTCATAATTGTCAGTGAGATTTAATAGGAAATTTTTTATACATAAAAAAATATTAGAATTAAACTTTATTTACTCACGTCTTATAGTTGAAAATGTTGCATTTTGTAATAATATAAACGATTGGTTTTTATTAAAAATCCCATGGAAAGTAACTATACGACGTAAAGATGCCAGCGCCATAGCTGACCTTGACTTCTAATTTTTTTTTCTATGTTGGGAACTTAGTGTTAAATTAAACCGATACGTGTATAATTAATAAAAAATAAATAATGAATTCAATATTAATTACTGGTTGTAACCGCGGAATTGGTTTAGGATTAGTTAAGAAACTATTATGTCAAACAAATCCGCCGAAACACTTAATAGCCACATGCAGGGATATTACTAAAGCCGAGGTAAGTACATACCGACCGACAATACCGTCGTATTTTTCTAAACTTAAATCTAGTCTAATTACGAGATAATTGTATAACTTACCAGAAATTGGAGCCATTCTATAATAATTTAAATATGTAACACGTTCACAACTGGGATAAATTTGAAATAAAGTAAATAACAGTAATAATTTTTGAAAGTATCAAAAATTTTCGGAGCAAATAGAGAATAGAAACCACAATAATTAGCCTTGACAAACCACACTCTCTCTTTAGTTCGAATCGTTCGAATTATCTTGGCCGCGATATGTTGCTTGACAGAAGTCGAATGAGATATTTAAACCCAGAGCCATCTATTATAATACGTTCTAATTGATAAAAATATAAAAATTACTTCGTCATACATGTAAATTTCGTCATCATTTTCTTATAATTTTACTATGATGTCATATAGATATGTTACAGTAGGCACTTTTTTGAAAAAATATGGAACTTTCTAGATTATTTTCACTCTTGGTTTTATTTTTTACTGCATATATGCTATTAAAAACATGATTCTTAAATTTTTAAGTGATTCTCATTTAAATTGATTAATTGCGATAATATCAATAAATTATTAAAATTGAAATAGAAAAGTTTATACTATTAAAAAGATATAAAACATATGTACTACCTGTATTATTATTTGCATAATAATTAATTAACTAATTATATCGTTTAGATTACGTAATAAATTGAATACTTTATTTAGATTGCAATAATTGCATTGGTATTTTATTTCAGATATGGTATACACATGTTTTAAAATAATAATCATTTTAATTGCATATGGACTTTTATAATTTTATATTGATAAATTTTATTTATAACTATAATACATTACTTGGTTTTGCTTTAAATATAAAAATAAATAATTTTATGTGCGTTTCCGCTTTTAGATCATTTTCATAACGAAAATTATTCATTTATTATTTTATTTGAAACAAAATTGAGTGATTTATTTTAATATTTCCTTTCCGTCTAATTTATTTTATTTCATTTTTTATAGGAATTACAACAATTAAGCATACAAAATCCAAATCTTCATATTTTAAATATCGGTAAAAATTAAATCGTTTTTTATTTGAAAAATAGGTTTTTTTATGACTGAACTTTTTTTAGATTTGCTTAATTTTGATGCGTATAATAATTTTGCGAAAGAAGTAAATGCGGTTGTAGGGGATGATGGGTTAAACGTCTTGTTTAACAATGCTGGAATTTCGAGCAAATTCACCCGTTTAAATTTATTAAAAATGGAACAATTATCTGAAGCATTTACAACGAATACCATAGCGCCAATAATGTTGACAAAGGTACAAACAATTATAATTTTTATCAGTAAATACTGCATAGTCACAAGTTTTATCACTTTAATTAAGTATGTTTTTGTCATCTTATCATATTTATGTATTTTTTGTCACATATTGATAATTTATTTGTGTTCGTAATACCTTGTATTATTGATAAATATAATACAATGTTTAATTTTAGGCACTTTATCCTTTATTAAAAAAAGCGGCAATGAAAAATGAAAATCAACCAATGGGAGTTTCGAAAGCGGCAGTTATTAATATGTCCTCAATTTTAGGATCAATTGCTGGTAATTCCGATGGTGGATTTTACCCGTATCGATGCTCAAAAGTATTTGAATATTAATCATTTATTTCAAATCAATTATTTTTAATTAATAACGTATTTTAGGCTGCGTTAAATATGGCGACGAAATCAATGAGCGCAGATTTTAAAAACGATAAAATATTAGTTATTGCACTTCATCCAGGATGGGTTAAAACTGATATGGGCGGGAATAAAGCTCCCCTGGAAGTTGATACAAGTGCTTCTGATATTATTAAATTATTATATACTCTTAAAGAAGAGCAAAATGGCACTTATTTGCAACACGATGGGGAAATTCTTAATTGGTAATTTAATTAAGGTATAATTTTTTTTCAGACTGGATAGAAATTAGCACAACATTTTTTATAATAAGTATATAATGATATTATGTGTATTTTTTATATAATAAAGAAGTATATGTATATGGCAGTGTTTATTTTTTTGTTTTTCAATTTTAAATAATTTATTTTATTCCGGCGGAAGCCACCACATTGTGTTTGGTGTTTCTGGACATCCAAGCCAATTTTGTGGAGCTGGTAATGGATAACGATCATCTGTTTTTATAAAATGATTATCGAATTTCCAGTACAAACGTCCTTTAAAAAAATAAGTAAATCCTGGAAATAAAAAATTATATTTTTGTTTCGAAATTTAACTAATATAATTTATTATATTGACTTAATTATTTTAGCACTTATAAATTTCTTGATAAAGTATATCTAAATTATGAGTTTAAACAAATAAATTTATCAAATTAATTAATAGATATTATTCTGGAAAAATAATTCATTTAAATAAGAACTTTCTATAAAAATATAAAGTATTTGTTAAATCTTCCATAAATATAACAATGACGCAATACTAATTATCCATATGCCTTTGAATATAATATAAAAACATATTATTTACCATCTGTCCACGTAGTTGCAGCGTCAAGGTCCCCAGGGACCCCTCTCCACCTTTTTATATGATGTGGATATCCTGGGTCCATTGTTTTACTAGTTTCATTATATCGCCAAAACATTTCATTACGATAAAAATAAATTTTTCCATTTTTCTTCCATAGTTGAACAGCATCTATTTTATCTAATATCGCTGGAAGACCGTAATCTGTTAACGGACGTGGACTTCCTTCCACAAAATCGTCGCCATCGAAAACCCAGTAAAGGTTTCCTAGCAGAAATTTTTATATAAAAACGTTTAAATTTAATTTATTTCAATTATTTCAAGAACATGGGAAAGCATTACATAATAATAATGATTGTAATTTTAAATTAAATGAAGTTTTTGTTTTGGTTTGGTATGTGACTCATAAAATTCAAGGCTGAAACAATTATTTTAACAGATTTATTTGTAAAAATTTACCAGTAAATAAAATAATATGTCCATCTTTTTCACGTTGATATGCAGCATCTATTTTTGTTACAAATTCTGGTAATTTTGGGAATAATTGCTGGAACTCAACAGGGTAACCATCTTCGATTATTCCTTTAGTACGCAATCTCCAGACATACTTAAATTAAATAAAACGTATATTTAACATATGCTATTCATTATCCCATTATTTATTATAAAATTTACTTTTAAGACATTGGCTCAAAGCCAAAATAATCATTTGTAGCTTTTAAACCAACTCATAAATTATTGAAATAATTATTTATTTTAAATGCAATTAGTTTCATTAAAGATGAAACATTTGATTTGTAATAATATTTACCTAGAGTAAAATTTTTAAATATTTCTTAGTTGTGATAATTTTTCTCATTAATATTCAAATGAAAATAATTGTAATAATTTCCAACAACATAATGTAAATTATTTGAAAGCATAAAAATTGTTATAACCTTGTGATATATTTATTTACTTAAATATGAAAATATTTAATGAATATTAGTTTTCTATATCAAAGATATTTGCGCGTATTAGGTTTTGGCCAATATCTCGTTAAATAATGCAGTTATTAAGCTGAAACTTTGAAAATACACGAATTCATATATTCTTTACCGATTTTTGTAATAAATGCAATATGTAAATGTGGCCAAATTTCGCAAAAATATTAAGTTTATACATCAAGCATTTTTGAAAATTTTGCGCGTTTACTTTCAGGCGTTTTTAATATAGTTATTAAAGTAATAAAACATTGGAATTACATGAATTATAAGCTTTTGATATAAAATAGATCAAGGCTTTATATCAGGGATTTTTACAAATTTTGTATGTTTTAGTTTTTAGTTCCTGTATAGGCACTGCGGAACTTTTGCACCCTTATTTTCCTCGATATTACAACATTTAATATATTGAAATTTTCTTATACTTGTATATTATATAATTTTGAGCTTGTTGTCAGTTAAATGTCGTTTTTTCGCGTATATTAACACAAATTTAAAGAAAAATTATATATAAAATAACATACTTTATCCTTAAAAATAAACAATTCGCCTCTAAACACAGCAACAGCATCAAAACTACCATCACAAATATCTGGAATAGGATCTGGAGTTGCTTCACTTGTTTCATGCTCTTTATGTTCATCAACAGTCTCATAATCTCCAGCGTATGTATAATCAGTAACAGCATGAGATGTTGTTACAGATATTTCAGTTGTTGGATAATACGATTTTAAAGTTGTTTTATCAGTAATTTCATAGGAATCTGTTACAGGATTATGTTCAATTGATGTTTCATCATCATTGTTTGTTTCTTTACTGTTTGTGTTATTGTCTTCTTCTTCACTTCTTGGTGGAGGTGTTGTTTTATCATCACCTTCTAGTTGTGTTTGTACTAATACATAATTATTAATAATAATAAGTTTTAAGATGACTTAATATGAAGAGACTTACTATAAAGTTGATACATAGCTAAAATATCATCATAGCCTAACGCAAAAGTATTACTATATCCTTTATAATAAGGGAACATAATAGAATTAGCTACAGGTGAATGTCCAAGCCCTAAAGAGTGCCCTAGTTCATGTACAGCAACAGTAAAAAAATCAACCCCATCTTCATATTCAGGTGGATTAATTTTCCAATTCTCATCATCATCAAAATGTATATCCCCTCCTAAACTCCCTTGTTCATAAGGGAAAAACGCGTGAGCTAAAATATTTCCAGGGCCATCAAAGGGATACCTAAAATTTTTCCATTTATTCAAATCATTATAAAATATATTTTATCAAATGAACTTTCTTAATCATCCTTGAACTATCTTTTTAGCTGATAAATTATAAATAATGATAAAAATATATAGTACATTTATTTATATATTCATTAGCGATATATATCATATTTTCTTTAAATAATATTAATTGCATTATGTTTAAAAAAATATATTCACCCATCTCCATGGGGTCCTCTACCAAATGCAACTATTATATCTGCAGATGGATCGTTAACTTGATAAAAATTTAATCTTCCATAGCGACCCCAAGCGTCTAAGGCATTTTGGATATTTTTTACAACTGCTTCTTCTCCGATTTTTGGTGTCCAATTTGCGATACTTAAATATTAATTATTTTTAACAAATTATTGATCCTAAATGAAACTGCAGGGGTACATACAAATATGTTATATTTCTTCGTTTCCATCCAGGTGCAGCAATAATAAACCTTTTTTTACGGTGTTCCGAAACTCGTTGAATATCAGGTACACCACATCGGGGAGACCGTATTAACTATTAAAATATATTTCATAATTTGAAAGTATTAAATAATATTTGTTGTTTATTTAAGATAAATTGGTTTTTTATTTATCAAATTACTACATGTGTAAAGTTTATCATAAATTTATAAATAAAAATTACCAGGAAATATAAATTAAAACCTACTTGCAACGTAGCGTTATCAATGATACCAGTTTCAGGAATAGCTCCAAATCTTTGAACATTTTTAATAGCATCAACAACAGCTTCTTCACTATATAACGCATCCGAATCACTTGTTCCTTGTTCAAGATAACCGAATTGTTTCATGAACTTGAACTATTTTAATAAATACGTCAGTATATAAACGAAATTTTATTTAAAATACTTACAGCTTCGATTGGTGGTATTTTATTTGGAATCGGCGATGTTAATACACTATTGAAAATAACACAAAATAGTAAAAACGATAGCATAATTAAATGTTTTCTATCTAATCTTTAAGTTAAATGTATGTCACTAAACTAAAAAGATGATTTTTAAATACATGTATTTTGCGATTGTTACTAAACATGCGTTATTTTATAAACTGATTTGTTGTATGAACTGCATATATTCTATACAACAGTATGATGATTCAGTTTATATTTTTTTCTCAATAAAACGAGTAAAGAAAAAACAAAGATGATATGCGTAAAACCTTGGCTTTTGAGTTCGTCTTAGGAGCGGCACTTTGATGATTTTTTATTGCTTTTGTAGGTGAATTTAATTTTTCAACCCGCAGAATAATATTGTTTATTCATTGTGGTAAAAAAACCAGCCGTTAATTACATATGAATCATGTTTTTTTTTTGCAATTTCGATTGAAATTAAATTTGTCAGATATAAATTTGGATATAAATATAATTAAAAAGTTATTTTGTATTTTTAAATGATTAAAAAAAGAATCTAAGTTAAGCATGAAACAATATTTTAAGTTATAATTGATTTTGATATCTATGGTAACAAAATAATAAAACTTTTTTTTTTAATTTAAAAGTCAAAAGCGTTAATTGTTCATTGTAAATATAATAAATATGTCTGAAACATCGATTTTAACAACTAAAAGTTCTGAAATAAAACATGAAGTTGAAGTTGTAATTGATCCAGGTACTGCCGAAGACAGTGGATCTCTATTTCGCTCGCCATTGTCGATTCCTTTTGTAATAATATTAAATTGTCGTTTGATGTAGTTATATTAACAAGATTATATGCATTTTAGAGACCTTTATGGGCTTATGGTTTTGGTGTAAAAGAAAAAGTTATTAATTTAACAAAACGAAAATTAAAATGTAAATTATTTTATGCTTGTTCCCATGTTGGGATTATTTATGATGATAATAAAAAAACTATGGAATTTCTTATGGGACATGTATGTTAACTTCATAACTATTAAATAGTTTTTCTGCAAATTTACAACTTATTTATTTAATTGATATGTTTCATAAAACGCGAAGCGTAGATCTACATTTCCAAAACTCATACCAATTTTTGTACTTACACTATTATATTTACTTAACTTTTAGTCGCGTAAAACATCTACGTGGTAATATAATCCTGACAATAGAAAAATATATAATAAGATCTCTAGTTTAACTTCCGAAAATTGCAATAAATGGCATTATCCAAATAAATAAAAATATATAATTGCATATACATATATGACCTATATATTTTTTAAGTTTGTTAAATTAAACATATGTTTTAAAGATGAATATAATATGCATTAATAAACTTGAAATAATAAAAACACATTTTAGAAAAATGCAATAATAAGCATATCATCAAATTGCACTGGGAAATGGATAGTTACAGCTGATACTAATAAAGATCATTCAATTGTTGTATGGGACAGTAATGATTGGTAATTATGTACCAAATAAATAATTATAAAAATATTAAATTATAATAATTAGTATTCCAGTTCATACGATTTTTGAACCACATAAAGAACATGGTATTGCAATGGTATGTATGAGTAACGATGCCAAATATATACTTAGTGTTGGACGAGAAGTCCATCCGCTTGCGAAATTTTGGGTTTGGACTTTTGGAAGACAAATAGAAGATGGTAATTTATTTATTTTAATTTTTTTATATTTTTTTAGTTAAATTTAACGCCTTATGATAAAAAATTGATTCTTTGACAATAATATTGCACAAATTTGTATATAAATAAATTACCAAATAAAACCAAATTTCGAGATACTTATATTTGCATAAATAATAAAAGGAAAATTATACTTTAATATTTTCAATATTATTGATATGATAAAAGATTTAAGTTTAATATTAAATTTGAAACACCTAGAACCCTTTTATTCAATTTTTTATGAATAAGTATATTACACAGGGTCGGATTTAGACTTGATAAGGCCCTAAGCTATTTAAGATATGGGGCCACATATGACAATTTCTAACTCGGACAATTTTGTTTGGGGGCCCCCAAGAAAGTGGCTTATACGTAAATCCTGCTCTGATGTTATACATATACTTTTTATATTAAAGGCAGTGAATATACAAAAAGATTTATCTAATAGTAAAATCAAAATTCTTAAAAATAAATAGCTTCCAAAAAATATGTATATTTTGTATTTTTGAGTTGAGTAAAGGTCGAAATGTGCATAAAATAAAATTAACTTATATATTTGACCTATTATTCTACAATTTGAATTGTTTTTCCTGTGATTTTATTTTTACTAAATATCAAGAAGTAATTTACTATAATTTTTCTTAGGATGCTACACAATATTAAATGCTTATGGCCCAATAAAAGATATAAAATTCTGTCCAAGTAATAATACTTATATGGCACTTACATTTTCCGAGGCAGTTATCTTTTTAACGTGGGTACGTATTCAAAATATATGCATGACTTTACATTTATTTTAATTACAAAAAAAAAAAAAAACCAGGAAGACGATGAACTAAAAGAATATATTCCCGACATGAAGAAAGTAAACATAAAACATACTGGTAAATTTTATGTTTCAACATATATGAAAAATTCGCACGCATGTTTCACAGCAACAAACACTGGTTGGGTAATTGTTTGGGGAATATCATTTTATGAGATTCCATTTGATTCTTCCTCTGTGAGTAATAAAAAAATTTATATTAAATCAATTCGATTGCAAAGACAACCAATTACATGTTTGGAGTCTGTTGATAAGTAAGAATATTGTACGATACAAATAATATTTAATATTCTAAATATTATATGTTATAGTTTAATAGTAACAGGCGATTCTTTCGGACATATAAAATTCTATGATAGTAAATTAAAAATGTTATATTGGTGTAAGAATTTTTCCCTTGGAGGTATATCTTCTTTAGCATTTAATCTGATATGTGATCAGGCAGAAATGTACATGGTGAATGACGGTAATAACATACCTAACAACCAATTGTTAATAAATTAATTGTTTTTTTTTATTAAAAGAATTTTCATTTTCACCAAGCATGCTAGAACATAAATCGTATAATCAATTTGTGTTTACTGAACAATACAATATGTCTAAGTTCGAAAAACCTGAAGAAAAAGAGCAAAATTTTATACATTTGTTACCGAGTGACTACACGTTGGATAGGGAACCGTTTTTTATTCGGGATTTTATTGTTGGTAAGTATTTTATTTAAAAAAATACATTTATAATAAAGAAACTTTGTACAAATGCAGGAAATCTAAATTAATTCAGTTTTGTGAATAGGATATCCATTATTTGGACATACAAATACAAAGTTGACCCCTTGATAATTGTTAAAAATCGTGGGCGTGTTTCGTCAAAATTATAAATAGACACAGCAAATTAAATAAGATTCACTTTTGTATAAGGATTATTTATTAAGAGATACTAAGCTTCCGACACAAATACAAAATCGAATTCCGAATTAGAAAAATCAAAATAAGTCTCTAACATGACGATTCACAAATCTGATAAGAGAATTTATTTTAATTTTAAAGGATTTTATAATTTATTAAAACATAAAATGAGGGTCTGCAGTTAGAATTCTTAACTAGATATTAAATTTTTTATGACAGTAACAGAAAAATGAATTAAGGGGGGAATCCATTATGACAGCTCTAAAAAAACAGAGATATTCAGGAATTTTTTAAAGTATTAAATAACAATTAAATCATTTGGGGCTTTTACTATGTTATTGCACATATTTTAATTATTGTTAAAAAAATTTTTGAAGTAAAAATATTAATATTTGAAGTCGTGGTAGCCTTTGGCGTTAGACACCTCCAAAAAAAGGCACTTCCATGAATGCCAGTCGCGTTCAGGCATTTTTAGAGAATCATTCTAGACAGTATAAGGAATAGGTTTATGTATATATCGCTTAGAGCAGTTTCTCAGAATATATAAAATTGAATTATGAATAATATATTTAAATAAAACACTTGATTTAGTTTCAAAACTTAATAAATAAATTAAGTATAATATGAAATGAATGAGCTATTTAAAGATAATTTATAAATTTCATAATTTTATAATGGCTATTTTGTATCTATAAGCTTATTTGCAAAAAGGACTTTAACTTATAAAAGTTTTTTTCAAATGCCGAAAAACTAATTAAAAGTTAATTAAAATTTATTTTCTCATCTGGTTCTTAAGTAAATCTCAGTAAATTAGATCATAATTTTCTTAAAATAAGCATTTCCCATATTGCGTACATTATTAGCTGAAATACTATTAATATTTTGCAAATTAATATAAATGCTAAGTCGGATTATGTATGAAACTTGCTTAATTGTATAATATATTTTATTTTTGTATTCGTAAAAAGCTTTCAAAGATATTTAAAATGGAATTATTATCTATTTTTATTCAAAACGAACAACCGAAATACCCTGTAAATGTTTTATCATAAAACTACATCCGATAAAATGAATAATTTNACATTTTTAGAGAATCATTCTAGACAGTATAAGGAATAGGTTTATGCATATATCACTTAGGGCAGTTTCTCAGAATAAATAAAATTGAAGTATGAATAATATATTTAAATAAAACACTTGATTTAGTTTCATAAATTTAATAAATAAATTAAGTACAATATGAAATGAATGAGTTATGTATAGATAATTTATAAATTTCATAATTTGATAATGGCTATTTTGTATCTATATACATTATAAGCTTATTTGCAAAAAGGACTTTAACTTATAAAAGATTTTTTTCAAATGCCGAAAAACTAATTAAAAGTTAATTTAAATTTATTTTCTCATCTGGCTCTTTAGTAAATCTCAGTAAATTAGATCATAATTTTCTTAAAATAAGCATTTCCCATATTGCGTACATTATTAGCTTAAATACTGTTAATATTTTGCAAATAAATATAAATACCAAGTCGGATTACGTATGAAACTTGCTTAATTGTATAATATATTTTATTTTTGTATCCGTAAAAAGTTTTCAAAGATATTTAAAATGGAATTATTATCTATTTTTATTCAAAACGGACAACAGAAATATCCTGTAAATGTTTTATCATAAAACTACATCCGATAAAATGAATAATTTTTGGATAAATTTTATAATTATTTATATTTTTGACAGTTACAGTAGAAGGAAAAGTGGCTTATGTTGATTTTCTTCATAATAAAGTATACCCCATAGAATCGCCACCAAACGCTGAAATCTTATGCATTGATACTCACAGCGATAAGTAACAAACATACAATAAATAAAATCAAATTCTGTAATTCTAGTAAAATATAATGTAATTTTTATAGACCATTAATATGTGTAGGATACGCAAACGGTGTAGTCTGTTTATTCAATTATATCAGTAAATTAGTTTGCCAGGAAATAATAATGAATCCGAAGGAAACATATCATGAAATAACAAGCATCCAATATTCACCACAAGGTATATTCTTAGCCTGTGGTACAAATGGGGGACATATATGGTTCTTAGATCCAACAATCCTTTTTCCTCAAGTTAAAAAACCATTTATTTATGAACATTCTAAAGTTGGTTTACTTAAATTTTCAGAAGACAACAAATATTTAGCTTACAGTGTAAGTTGTCAGAATAAAATTAAAATATTACGTTTTATTTCAAGTTTATTTTTAGGATGCAAGTATGGCAGTGTGTTTATTGAAACGAATGGATAATAAAAGCCCGAATTTCCCTGATTGGGTTTTTCATGGACGATATATTTCACATTATAAAGATATTACTGATTTATTATTTTGTGCAAGAAATCGGTTATTTTCAATTGCTTTTGATAAATGCCTTGTTGAATATGATGTGGAAAATTGGTATTTATTTCTTTAGACATATTTAGATTATTAATAATAATTTATTTGTTTCATCAATTATTTTCAGTGAACCAGGGAAATTAGAATTAAAGACTAGAACAACAGTCATTAATAGTGCATTTCCAATAAGTTTTATTACTTATGAATTGCTTCAAAGAAAAAATGAATTATTCTTTTTGATATCTGCGACTGATGTAAGTTAAATATTCTAATATACTCATACTTTGTCAAGTGGTCGGCCCTTTTGGATTATTACAAAAAGCGCCATCAATTTTGTAATTATAATACGCCTGGACTAATTTCTGGACATTTAAAAACTGACTCTGGCATAATTTGAGGTTTTTTGAAATACGATTTCCCATTTTCTAATTAGCTTTAAGATTACTGTAAGCCNTAATTTTCTTTTAGTATAAATTCTATATTGTAAACGAATCAGGAAATTGTTTGGAGCGAACAATATTAGGTCCAATCATGGGTATTCCAGTTCAACAATTAGCAGTAAGAATATAAAAACAATTCTCATAATAAAAATAAAATGACTTTCTATGTAGCATGTTCCATTTGCGAAAAATACATATATATTATTTAGTACTGATCAATATGTCGGAATTCAATTACTACCAATATCTGCAAATCCATTTAAAAGAGTTGCTATGGAATTACATCCTGTATATGTAAGTATGTATTATAATAAAAGTGTTTTATTTTTATATAAAAATATTTGAATATTTCCAGATAAGTTCTTTTAAATTAAGTAATTGTGGTCGATATATTTTTACACATGGAAGCAATGATAATGTGTGTTTAATGTGGAGCGTAAAATATGAGTAAATTGCAATAATTAATATGAATTCTGTAAAATGCCTTTAATTATCCTTATTTTTAGAGCCGTAGATCAGTTAAACAATTTAGGTGGAACTGAATTAACTCCGTATTATGGATTAATTGAAGGAGGCGTACACGGCTGGTTATTCCAAGAAATGAAAGATTTATTTTATTATATGCAAATATTACATGATGGAGAAGATTCACCATTACCTCGAAAAACTTACGAGAGGATAGCTTCGTCGGAATTACCAAATCTTCTACGTGCAATTGGATTTTTTCCTAGTGAAGAACAGGTAATTTTTCAACAATAAAAATAATTATTATCTCTTAGTTTATTAGTTCATTATCAAATGAATAAAAAACTGATAAATAATGTAATAAAGTTTTCATTTGGCTTTATAAAATAAATTTACGTGAAATAAAAGTATTAATTGTGAATTTTATAGCTTGATAACATAGTTTACGAAGTAAAATATTATTATTCAATAACTAGCGAAGGAGGGGAAGAAGAAATAAGTTTTGAAAATTTTGTAAAAATGTATTTAAATCATAGACCAGTATTTAAACATTTATTTACCGAAATAGAATGGGCTTTTAAAAATATTTCATATACTGGTGAAACAACACGTGAGCATTTTGTTGATTTTCTAGAAACCAAAGGTAATGAATTATTCTTACTAAAATGTTATTTCAAATTATTATTTTATTTCCAGGTGAACCGTTCACCACAAAGGATTTAAATCATTGTTTAACAATATTAATGGACCTCAATAAAGATCCACTTGAGGTTCAAAAAGGTTCAATGGTTTTACCAGAGGTATATACAAACATATATTTGTTACATTTTATATAAATTATTTATTTAACTTTGTGCTTTTATAGTTTATTACTTTTCCATTGTTGACTAATGAAATACTTGGTATAAATATGTCTGAAATGATGATGGATAAATCGTCGGGCAGCTTCGAATCAAAATAATAAGTTTTTATAACTTTTTATTAATTGTAATATAATTTCGTTATTTAGTTTAAAATTAGATTTTATATAAAAACGTTTAACTTATATGAATATTTTATATTGTTTTTATTATATTTATTATACAGTATAATTTTAGATTTATCTTTACAGAAATGATTTTTACAAATAACGAAATTATACGTTTGAATATAATATCTACTTTTTAGTGATTTAATTTTTGTAAATTATAAATATTTTTTTATTTGATGTATTTATATTTATTTAAAAAATTATTTTATAAGTTGTTTCTTTAGAATTGATATTTATAGGGAAAAGTTTTTTTCATAAAACGTTTTATTGAACAAACAACAAGTAAAAATCGTACTTGTCGCAAATGTACTTATATATTTATATTCCTATACTTAAAACATTAGTTGATTGTAATTTAATTTGACGGTAACACTTCTAATTGTAAGTTATTTATTTCTGAAGTAAATTAAAACGGCGATAAAGTTAAACTCATGCAGTATTTTGTTAATGGTTGTTAGTAATATTAGCGGTAAACTTGTCATGTTTGTATTTTAATTCAATTTATTTACATGTTAATATATTTTAAATATATTAAAAAATTAGTCGCCTAAAAGTAAAAACATCTATTAATAAACGAATTTTAGTTATTTTTTTAAAAAGTAAATTGAAATTATTATAAATATAAGTCTGTTTATAGTAAAATATCTAATTAAAAGGTATAAGAAAAAAAAAATGAGACCATAAATAAGGTAAAAACAAGTTCTTGAAAAATATTTACTAGTGTTAATAGTTAGATTGTTCGAAAAATTAAAGATGATTTGCGGTAATTATCAATCAAAATAAATAATTCTACCTCATTTTCACACATATACTTTAATTTGCTTTGATTTAAATTTCATTAAAATATCCATACCTATGAGAGTTTCATACATGGGGCGGAGGAGTCCGGTACATTATTGCGACGAAACTCACAGAAATATCTTAGGAAAACATGAATTTTGATGGTTTCAATTTTGTTCAATAAATTNGTAAACTATTTAGAAAATAAAATTCAATTATAATCAGTGGCTGTTTCGATATGCTAAACGTCAATTTTATGTGTATTAAATAAATATTTTTTTTATGTATTTTCCTGAAATTTTAAGAAATATAACAAGAAATGAGTTCCATGACTAATATAACTCGGTCTAAATTACGAAATATATTCAGTGTTGGATTTGAAGATCCTGAAGATGATGATAGTTCTGGAGAGGGGGGAATTGCAACTACTAATAGCTTAATTTATGCTATCCACGATGGTCACTACCATACTAGGAAACGAATTCCATTTGTAATTTTTTTTATTGAAATTGATAAATTGGCTTTATAAATAAGGGCAAATTTGTTTTCAGAGTGCTCATTGGGCTTTTGGGGTGGGTACAAATGTTAAGCCCATCAATTTAACAAAAAAGAAATCATGCTGTAAATTATTTTACGCTGCTTCACATGTTGGTATTATATATGATGATATGAGTAAACATATGCATTTTCTAATGGGACATGTATGTTTCTCTTTATTCCACTTTTATCAAATAATCTAATAACTAGTTTCTTACAAATAAATAGCTTTTATCTAAAGCTTTATTATACAATTACTCATTTTCTAATAAGCCTTAAGCTAAAGCATAGACTTATTACAATAAGCTTCGAAAATATCAAACTTTAAAAAAAAGTCTAGATCAGTTTTTTAATAGCCGGTGCATTTCGATAAGTTGGTTTTAAATTAAAAAATTACTTGTTCTATTTAGGAANTGACAAATAAAAACATTTAAAAAATATTATTAATCTTATTAATCAATCTTTAAATATGATTACTAGTTAACTAATAGTTTTTAATCAAATTTTTAGCCGTTTTTAATATAACTCTTTATTATTAAACAAAATTAAATGAATATTCTAATTTTATATAAAAATACTGTTTATATTGCAATTACTTGCAATTATGACAATATATTCTAAAGGTTTTTCAAATATATTTAGACTTGTTTCAGTTGTCTTAAATAACTAACGGTCAATAGTTTCAAAAAAAGATTGTTATAAAATATAATAAATAATATTTGAATTGTAGACAGACAAAATTATAAGCACATCTGCAAATTGTACAGGAAAGTGGATAGCATCGGCTGATGCTGTAAGAGATCATTGCATAATTATTTGGGACAGTGAAGAATAGTAAATAAAAATGAAAAAATTAAACAGAATGAAATTAAACTAAATATAAAATATTAGTATTCCAGTTCATACAATATTTGAACCATTCCCCGATAAAGGAGTCGAAATGATTTGTATTAGCCATGATGCAAAATTTTTAATTAGTATTGGAAGAGATAGTACTCCTTCTGTAAAATTTTGGGCTTGGACATTTGGAAACCAAATTCCAGACGGTAAATATTTCAACATAATTTTAATATGCCAATAATATTTTATTTTTATTTTTAGGTACATATGATAAGAAAAAATATTTTGGTGATATTCGTAATATAAGATTTAATCCGCATATAAGCACTCATATGGTGTTAACATTTACTGATGCTGTTGTTTTTTTAACTTGGGTAAATTAAATCATTATTATTATAATACAATTATAATTTTATGATATGTAGGAAGACCAAACATTGAAAGACTGGGAACCAGATTTGATGAAATTAAAATTAAAAAATTATGGCAATTTTAATGATACTATATATGTAGACGATACATATGAGTGTTTAACTGTAACTACAAAGGGCTGGGTTCTTATTTGGGGAATAAGTTTTTATGATATTCCTTACGATTCAGTTCCTCCTAACAACGAAAAGTTTTTTATTAAAGCAATTCGACTTCAAAGAGAATCAATTACTTGTATTGAAAGCATAGATAAGTATGTCAAATTACTTATATTTTATATTTTCTCTAATGAAAAACAATTTTCTAGTCTTATAGCAACAGGTGACGAAAGAGGAAAAATACAATTTTACGATAAAAAATTAAAAATATTATATTGGTGTCAAAATTTTCCACTCAGTAATATATACGCATTATCATTCAATTTAATAGTAGATGAATGTAAACAAAAAACTTTATATCTACTGGATTATCGTAAGATTAAAAATATGAATTTAAAATAATAATTTACTTATTACATTTAATAATAGAACAATTAGCGGAAGATGCAAAATCACGGAATAAATCCTTTGATGATTTGTATTATGGACAAAAATTAAAACCTACTGAGGAAGATCGATCTATAGATTATCATTCAATATACACGCATTTGTTGCCTAAAGATTATTCTTTGCAGCAAGAACCTTTTTATGTACGAGATTTTGTTGTTGGTATGTTATAAGTAATTATCAGTAAAGCAAGAAAAAATCGAAAAACCTATTTTGAATTATTTAGTTTCGCGAATTTCTCGATTGCTCTTTTTGAAGAAAAGTAAGATTACCTATCAACGATTATGGAAACTTTCATTTAATAAGAATTACTCAAAAATTAAGCTTGATATAAAGTAAAAAAAAAAAAAATGTTTGAAATTATTCATAATTCTTCAGTATACCGCAGAGGCGCATTATTCTAAGAGCAAATTGTGCAGGGCCCCTGACAATAGGCAATTCTAATAGTCCTATATAAATATTTAAAAATCGGTAAAAATGATAAATTGAAATTTACCTGTAATAAAACTCCTGGATACACGAATTCAAATTTAAACTCTAATTTAAAACACTTGCGCTATAACTTACGAATAAAAAAAATTATTAATTCACTGTCGATGTTGACTCAACGACCGATTGAGATATTCTAAAGAAATAAAAATTGTTGACGTATTTTTAATAGTTTCTATCCATTTTAATTAAATTTTAATAATTACGTAAATCCAATTCGATACCTGCTCAATGCGCGTAATCACTATTCAACATTTTGAAAATAAATTTATATTGGGCATATTTAAAAAACAAAAATGTATCAAAACTAGCCCTTAAATATTTTGTTTGTTGTCAAATTTATATTTATTTAATATTATTAATAATATTCTTCATAGTATTTAAAAAAACTGCAAATTTTGCATTATTATATTTAATTTAAGAATTAATTTTCATAATGCAGTAACTCAAAGTTAAACTTGTACAGCATACACATTTTTGTTAATGTTTGTCTTTTCTACTGAGCCATTATTTAATTTGCTTAGTATTGAAAATATAACACAAGCTTCAAAAACGTTTAAATAAACTAAATCTAAATAGAAATACTTAAAATTGAACTTTTTTTTTTTTTAATATTAGAACTACCTTAAATTTCTGTTGCAATAGTATATTATATTAATTTCAACAATTGTACATACTATTTGATTAATACTTCATCTGTATAAAGAAAATGATATTATACACGTATTTTTTTTGTAAAAGTGGGGCTCATAAATTCAAATTTATCAAAAGACCTCTTTTATTTATTATAAGAAATGACTTTTTTGATATTTTAATAACTTTCAGCATTTCAACAGATCAGATAAGATAATAAAGTGAATTATATTTAAGAAGAAATAAGGATATAATATGAAAACTTTTATTAAAGATTTTAGTTTCTAGCATTAATAATTAGTATAAATAAAGTGAATAGTAAATAAATTTGTTTTTAGTAACAAACAAAGGTGAAGTAGCGTATGTCGATTTCCTCGCAAATAAAATAAATTCTTCAATATGTCCTCCATGCTCTGAAATATCAGCCATTGATGTCCACGACGAAAAGTAACTTAAATAACTGCAAAAGATATTTTTTCCTGTAATAATTTTTAACATTTTATAGGCCACTACTTTGTGTAGGTTTTCAAAATGGTCAAGTATCACTATTCAACTATGTAATATGTAAATTAATTTGTACTGAAACAGTCATGAATTCAAAAGACGAAGAATATAATGAAATAACATGCGTAAAATATTCAGCACAGGGTTTATTCCTAGCCTGTAGCACAGGCGGTGGTCATTTTTGGTTTTTAGATCCTGCTGTTCTTGTACCACAAGTTAAAAAACCGTTCATTTATGATCATTCTACAATTATAGATATTAAATTTTCATCAGATAATAGATATGTTGCTTACTATGTTAGTTTAAAGTTAAATAAGGTTGAAATTTTATTGTTAAAAATGAACATTTTAGGATACAAGTATGGCGGTATGTTTATTAAAACGTAGTGATAGTAGAAGCCAAGGATTTCCCGATTGGATTTTTCATGGAAGATATATTGCTCATTATAAACCGATTTCAGATTTATTGTTCTGCCCCGTTGCAAGATTATTTTCAATAGGTCTGGATGGAAGTTTAGTAGAATATGATGTGGAACTAAGGTAGTCAGTCATAAGATATTCAAATTACAAAACTGTTTAGCTTTTCTCATTGAATATTTTTAGTGAACCAGGAAAGTTGTTTATTAAAAATAGTACGATTATCGTGCAATCTGGGAATCCATTAAGTTTCATAATTTACCCATTACCATTGGAAAAACAAAAATGTGAGGGATTAATATTCATGATATCAGCAGATGATGTGAGTTACCTTTTTTTTACTATAAATTTTATTGTACGATTTGCATTATGTAGATTTGGATACTTTCGATTTTTGAGCATTTTCATTCTTTAAGAATTTCTGGAAACAAAACTAGATATTAAAACGCGCTCTTCAACAATGCATTCCCCGTTTAATTCCTTATTATTAAGTCAAATCTAAAGTCGGTCGATTTTTGAGAAAAAATTAAGACTATAGCCTTATAATTTTTGATGATTTTGAACATTTTTGTTTTCTGCAAATTTCTCGATAATTAAGCTAGATATTACAACGCGCTCTTCGGCATTGTATTCGCTGTTAAATTTCTATCATTTCATATATAAAACAGTCAAACTTAAAATCGATCGATTAAAAAATAAAAATAAATAAGGCTATAGTCTTATGATTTTTCCATATTTTGAACATTTTCATTTTCCGCAAATTTCTAGATAACTAAACTAGATATTAAAACGCGCTCTTCGGCATTGAATTCGGAATAAAATTCTCTATTAAAATATGTATAATTTAAAAAAAATAAAACTGTAGCCTTTAGTTTTTTGTTGATTTTAGAATTTTTAGTTTTTTTTGCAAATTTTTCAAAAACTACGTTAGACGTAACATTCGCTATAAAAAGTTATATACATACATGCGCTTTTAGAAATGTATTTTAAAAGTAGCAAGTTTAAATTAATAAAACAAAATATAATTAAATTATTTATTTATAATTCGATTATATCATTAATATATAAATAAATCTTACAATATGAAAAATTAAATTATATAAAATATAAACTTACCGTTTAAAAATATTATTTTTATTTTAGTACAAATATTACATTGTTGACGTAGAATCAAGTTGTTTAGAAAGAACATTTCTAGGCCCTACAACGAGTATTCCCACTCGAAAAATGGCTGTAAGTAATTTATTGTCAATTTAAAAAAATATATAAACAAATATTAATCAATATAATATGCTA
Organism: Pogonus chalceus; assembly: GCA_002278615.1. Lineage (NCBI taxonomy): Eukaryota > Metazoa > Arthropoda > Insecta > Coleoptera > Carabidae > Pogonus > Pogonus chalceus. The sequence goes on from NEEE01002722.1 coordinate 80,128, forward strand.
GATAATTCCACATACTGAAAATAAAACTTTAATATATTCTACGGATAAACATCTTGGAATTCAAATATTACCATTATCAGGAAATCCTTTTAAAAGAGTTGCAATGATATTACATCCAACAAAAGTATGTTTTATCGAAAAACTCATTAAAAGTTTAAACAAAAGTAGAATTAATATTTACAGGTAGAATCATTTAAATTAAGTAATTGTGGTAAATATGTTTTTACTTACGGTTTGGAAGATAACGTTTGTAT